>OZ005681.1:24186459-24238959 GCA_963930675.1 Gnaphalium uliginosum
TCTGCCTGTCTGTTTGTATTCTTTCAAAATTGAGTTCACCTATAATTTATGCTTGATTTTCTCATATTTCAATTTAAAATCGGATTCAATGAGTTTCCAATAGTCAAGATTGAGAAAATAATTTAGGCTAGATTTTCTCATATTTCAATTTTCAATCGAATCCAGTGTGTGCAAATGAATTTGAATTTTAAATCTCAAAGGAAAAAAAACCGTTTTTATTAATCGATTTTGAAATTTAAAGCCCGATGTATTTGTATAATATTCACATATACATTTTTCCATTTATTTAATAAAGATAAGCTCAAATTTAATTGCATGTATTTAGATGATTTGAAATTTGAAATTCAAATCAATTTGAACGGTTTATTCCAACAGAAAATTAGGGGTCAATTTTGTCATTTTGCCAATCATTTAAAGGCATATTACATAAACAAATTTAGAAATATAAATTAGTGGTGTAGATTAGTTATATTAAATCAATGAAGGGGTTGGATTAGATTTAAATGAATTAAATCAAAATTGTATATGCATTTAACCTCCTCTAATAATAGTAAAAGAAAATATCTACTAATTGGCGGATACAGATGACATCATTATGCTGACATAACTCAATCTAAAGAAGTTATTTTGATAATGTGAAGCGATGTGGTGCAAGGATTTTTGTGGTTTTTTGAGTTTTCTAAAATAACTAGCTTATTAACCTGTGATTATACGTGTTTGATAAAAATAAAATTATAAGATTCAATTAATATGTTTTCTATCTATAATAAATGTACAAATAACTTTATATTAAATTTTGTATGATTATTTTTTATAGAATAGTTTAATTTACAATGATAGCATGATTTGTAGATTCTATTTGTCTATATAAACCAAGAGCACACAATAAAGTAGATCGTAGGAAAATAGTTAATAAATAGTTATTCAATATAGATAGATAAAACGTAACCTATAATTAGAGAAAAACATTAGCACAACAAAGGAACAAAAATATATGACTTTCGTATCTCAAGTCTTTTTATATTATCTCAAATCATCTAGAAGCTGGATTGGTCGATTATAACTTGATGGATAATTTAAATTAGGCACTTGTTCAATTGAAATGTTTGATTTGAATTTTTATAAGAATTATATGATGACATCATCAAATTTTCAATTACCCAATACTATCATTCAATTTTGTCAAATTGGCTACTATTTAGGACATGATAACATCATACATAATAATTTAATAAAATACAAATAGTTGTCCTTAACGAATTCAAATCTTTGGCTCCATTTAATATCTCATAATTGCCTTATAAGTTTTCTTCTTCTTCTTTTTTTACTTATTTGTTTTATTTACTTTATAAGTATTTCAAGATTATCTTCTCACTATTATGTTTGTTGAAGTGTTGATATACACGTAGCTCACCTTTTTCTTATTTATTATTTTCATTAATAATTTTTTTTCCTTAAATAACTTTTCTTTAATAAAATAATTATTTACTTTTCATCGTAGATTATTAAGGATATTAAGATTTTGAACTTGTGGTAAATCATAAATATTTAATCTTAACCAGCTCGTATATTTGGGTTAGTTCAATTTTACTTAATTAAGGTTTTCCTCATAATTCAGGTCATTTTTTGGTAAGTTTAGTTTTTAATGAAAACTTTTGCTTAACCCCAACAAACATCACTTATTCATTTTGTGTTCATACTCTTGGGTTTAGACTCAATAAACATGGGTGCAGACAACATAGTTTTAAAGTACGTTTTTTTTTACATAAAGCGTTAAATTTTTATCATATACATCATGTATTTACTTATAAAAATCAAATACAAATTCAATTGTCCGTGTGTATACACGGGTTTAGAATGTAGTATATATATATATACAGTAAGGATCTTGTGAGAACTAACAATTGGTGAGAGTCCTGAAAACTAGATGCAAATACAAAATACATCTAATCTCAAACAAAATTAATAGAGATTATTAGATTTATTTTGTATTTTGCATCTAATTCTCACGGTTCTCATCAATTGTTAGTTTTCACCCGATATCTTCATTATATATAGCTAATTACCTACGTATGTAAGTATGCATAGTGTATGTATGTATGTATGAATGTATTTATGGTTAAAACTTTCATTCAGGTGTCTCTATAATACTTTTCTGTAGGGGTGAGCATGAGTCGGTTAAGAGTTCAAAATTAACCATAACCGACATGTCGGTTAATGTTAACTTTTATCCGTCAGTTATCAGTTAACCGGTTAGCGGTTAATCGGTTAATCTGTCTGTTATGGGTCGGTTAACGATTAACCGTCAATTTTTTGATGAAATTATAAAAAAAAAAAATGCAACACAATTGTGAAAGGAAAAAACATAGAACATAAGTAAAACATATCGCTTTTACTTGTAAAAAATCGACCGTCATCTATTGTTAACATTGACGTTTATTAAAGTCGGTAACCGATGCTTTGTATATGTGGACGTCAAAACAAAAGATGAAAAATTAGACAACTAACGTTTGAGAGAAAAAGAGACACATTGTAATCTTGTTATGTATGATGTATCGTGCCTATGTATATATTTGCTTAAATAGTATTGTCTTTATAAACTTATATGTTGTATATAAAAATATATTTATGAAAAACTAAAAAATACATATAATTGGGCGGTTTGGTTAATATCATTTAATTTGGGTCGATTATCGTAGGTTAACCGTAACCGATCCAATTTAGTCGGTTAATTAAAAATTCAAAATTGAACTGCCGGTTATTTATTTGAATCGATTAATTTGGTTATGAGTCGATTAACAGTTAAATTTTCCGGCTCCTATTATACGTTAGTGGTTAACAATTTGACATAATATTGTTAGAGTATTTTTGAGGAAATATATTTAATTACTTGTTACAAAAAATATAAGCAGAATAAAACTAAAAAAAGATACAGTTTTTGCTTGTCTATATAAATTTAAAATACTACAAACCTACAACCAACCCATGTTCTGACTTTATTTTATTGCTAGATCTAGACAAGATTAACATTTGATTATACTTTATATGGCAAATCTATATCTATATCTTCTTCTTTTTTAGGAAAAAAAATATATACAAAACAATTTTCAACAGATTTATAATAATTAACGAATGTTATATACCCATGCCTTTGTTATTCATATTTCATTTGTGTCCTTATGTAATTTGCTTTATTGAGTGAGCTTCAAATGAGTACAACAATTTTCTGTAATAATAGAGAAATCAATAAATATGCGTCACATGTCACAAACCCCACTTTCCCCTACGTTTTTAAAAATTAAATATCTCCCAAACGATAAGTCAAAAAATCATAAAAATTGCACCATAAAAATTGCACCATAAAAACCAACGTTTTTTTCTCTTCGATTAGAGATCTCACAAGATATATTTTCGACAACTTTTTTTTTCCCGTTTTCATTGGGTTTTGTAAACGAGAAACACATGTGTTACCAGCAGGTAACACATGTGTTACCAACGCGTACCACATGTGTTAGTAATATTGTATAATCATAAAAAAAAAGTTGTCGAAAGTATATCATGTGAGATGTCTAATTGAAAAAAAAAATGTTGATTTTTATGGTGCAATTTTTATAATTTTTCAATGACTCATTCTTGAGATATTTAATTTTTAAAAACGTGGGGAAGTGGATTTTGTGACACGTGGCACATTTCTATTGGTTCCCCCATTCTCACAAAAATTTTCATTCTCATTTGAACCTCACCCTTACTTTACTATTAATTTTCAAAATCATAATCATAATAACAATTATTACAAACATGATTAATTTCACTAGATACGTTCAAAAATATCTGTATCCGAATCCATTATCCGAAAAACCGATCCGATTTATCCAAAAATTCGGATATCCGATTTTTCGAATTTTGATTCAGATATCAATTTTCACATAGTTCGGATAATGCGGATATCCGATGTTTGAAAAAAAAAATTCTACTCCATCTGTCCCAATTTAATTGTCCATATTTTCTTTTTTAAATGTCTCGAAATAATTGTCTACTTTCAATTTCAACAAATCAAAAATTGTTTATGTGGAGAAAGATGAAATTCTATTAGTCAGCAGTGTAATAATTGTACTTTTTGAAATTGTGTGCATTTTTGAAGTGAACAATTAAATTCGAACGGAGAGAGTAAAATTAATTTTCTAATATTATTAAAAAAATACGAAAAACAAATTGATTGTAATCATTGAACATTTATTAATAATGGCTTTAATTACATGATGTGACTTTTTATAGATTTAATAATTGATTTTAAAAATAGAAAAATATCTATTTATAGTCGTCGATTAGTTGGACTAAGTGATTTCTTGGTAATTGGATATTCAAAAATTTCTAATATTCGAATTTTCAGATACTCAAACTTTTTGTAAGCCTCTAAATTTTACTGTGTTATTAGATCTATCAATTATATTCGTAATAATTAATATGAATATGGATCACTATATACATGTTTAGTGAATTGAATATATATGAATGACAGATTATTTATTTTTTTATCCATTTAAAATGATTAATACCATAGGTTTATAGGCATACAATAATGATAATAAGAAATAACATCAATATGATTTCAACTACATTTAAAATGATTAACACCATGGTTCTCTTAATTCAATCTTCATTGGAAAAGGTACTAAGAGGGTTGACGGCTAATGATTTTGCTCAACTATATAAAGCACATGAACAACTTCATAGTTTTGTTGAAATGATTGAGAGCATTGACCGTATACAATATACATTGATCATGAAAAAACTATACAAACGCATACGGGTATACAATGGGTGATGACGAACTCTCGACAATAATAAATAAAGTAGTAGCTTCATACGATATGTGGATATTGTTAATAACTAAGAGGCTCAAACAAAAAACGTATAATCATAAATATATCCACAAACAATATACTGATCAACCAAAGGAAACAAATACACAAACAAGATAACGAAAATTAAGCGAACACACGAATTTAATGTGGTTATATCAATCTACTCGATTGGTTTAACCTATGGCCCAAACTAGAGAGAAATTTTATTAAGTTCAGAGGTCTTAGGGTTTACAAATACATAAGTTATAATTAGAGTGAACAACACTTGCAAAACACGTTTACCTGGCCGCTATACAAGCGTGCCGCCATCACGCCGTGGAAACCATAACTCGTGCCACAAGTTCTTGCTAAGAAATCCGGTTACGAAATTGTTCCACAATCGTGATGCGTTTAATTCCAATTGCATCGTAATTTCTTTTTGAGCAACCAAACATGTTTTGTTTGATTTGATCTTCACTCTGACATATATGACATTCATTTACTGGTGTAGAGAGTTCGAACAACAACATCAATATTTTAAACCAACCCCGTTGTTCAATGACCTCTCACACAGTTTGATGTCATGGTTCACATCACACAAAAATTTATTATCTCGCCGAAGATATTTATTCGGGTTGGGTTACTCTCTTCTAGGCGTATTCGTGTCATACTAACAGAAAATTAATGAAGTTCAAGTGAGCATGAGAAAATGCACGAAAGGACGTCGAGTGGACCTTCAGTGTCCTTCAAGGTAGGCAGACAATAAGAAAGAGTATGACAAGACCTCCGAGGATGAACATGAGTAGGAAGATTATGTACAATTATGTGATATTGCACAACAAGATTATATACCGAATTTCGTGTTATTTAAATTTTTGTAATTTTTTTTCTAGTATTGTAATGTTTTTTATTTATTAATGAATTGTTATCTTAATACTGTACGAGTTTTATTTAATAAATGTAATTGTTTTTAAGCAAAATGAAATTAAAGAAAAAATTGGGGCCGAACTTTCAGTCGTAGTTAGTCATGTGAGCAATTTTTCAGTCGTGAAATAGTCGTGCTGACTTGACGTCATTCATACACGACTAACTTGTCACCACTGCAAGTGATCTAATCTAAGATCAAATTATAATAAAGTAGAAATTCAAATATAGATAAAAACCCTAAAAAGTAATTTGGTATTTTTTCATATATAAACATAAAACTTAAAAGGCAATGCATTTAAATTAGCTAGTGTTCGAATGAGCTTATTTGATGAATTATTAGTTTATTTAAACATAATAAGCTTGATAAGTTCAATCTTAAACCTTAAATTTTAGATATGATATAGAAACGATCATATGACCAATCATATTTCTTTATTTTCCTTAATTAATAAATAGTGTATCAACAAAAAAGTTCATAAGTAAAAAGTTATAACAGTGGGATGTTGGAATCTGTATATGATTAGGATTCAAAGATATGTAGTAAAATGTATAGGACTTGTCAATTAAAAAGTAACTAAACACCATAAAAACTTTCAAGAATGATTTTTTTCATTATATTAACAACGATTGTACATGTGCTTGAATCTAAAAAAAATATTAATGAATAAATATTTTTTTTTTAATTTTGAAGTGAATAACTAAAACTAACTATTGAAAAGTCACATGTATCTATCTTTTCTTAACGAGTTTTTTTATCCGCACGTTGCGACGGGATCTTGAAAATCAATACGTTTTTATAAATGAATTAATAGACAATTACGATGCGTATTATCAACATTTTAAGTATTTAAAAGTCAATCAAGTAACTACTACTCCGTAATCCAAAAACTAAATTAAAATTTTTTTGAGAAAAAAGGTACATAGATAATTATTAGAGAGAGAAACATGGAAAAGTAGGAAAAGAGAATGAGTTTTATATTAAAAAAAAAGACCTTAGCCCGTGCGATGTACGACCATTTATAAAATATACTTATATTAATTTGTAAGTTTAATATTGTTAATTAAAAAATACAATTATTATTGTGATAATGATTAGTAACATAAATTAAACTATAATGGATGAACTTGTATTTATTTTTCATCAGTTGATACATCAAGTATGATGTAATCTCCTCATTTCCTTACGAGCGGTTGAAATTTGGGTCTCTGTCCATTTATCACGGTAACGTCGATCTTGTCACCACGTGAATGACAAAAGTAACAACCATTAATTGCAAAATTATGTTAAGTTTTGATACATTTGTTGAGCCCTTGCGATGTACGGTAATTAAAAAAATAAAATTAATCATATGTTTTTTAAGTTTTCAATTGTATTAATATTGTTGAAAATTTATTATTAAAACTCAACAGTAACGTATACCAAAATGTACAGAAAATAATTAATTTTATATATTTTATTAAAATCAATTTCCTTAAACTTGATAGTTGATGATGATAATATTAGATCATTGCAATGTATGAGATATCAGTATCAGTGAGAACATGAATTTATTTTTTATGTAAGAAAAAATAATTATTTATTAAATGTAATGCATAAATTTAAAAAGTTATTAAAATAAATTATAATAAAATTAAATTGGAAACCTTCACAAAATAGAAGGAAGTAGTTTGTTAGAAATTTAAAAATTTTAAAACTTTAAAAGAGTGTTAGGAATTATGAAGATTTTTAAGGAAAAATTAATTTGATGATGTGGTATAATTAGGTGAGTTTAGAAAAAGGTAAAAAAATGATGTGGCATGGCTAAAAAACAAGGAAAAATCTTTGTTATATATATATAAATAGATTAGTATAACGTGTAAATCAAATGGGTATGGTTGTGTTGTATGCATGGGCAGATAAAGTAGAAATTAAAAGAAGGATGAGTCTTTACCCAAATCATACGGCAAGCAAAGGTACGATTGCTGTCTATTTTCAGGTTTGTTCCCACGTTGTTCTTGAGTTGCTACAATTTTAATGAGTTAACTACAGGTTGGGAACAGTTCTTATCACCTTTGGTGATTGTTTGTTCTAAATAAAATATTGAATATATGCATTTGTATGAATGTTTTTGAAGCCCATATACCTAATACACATGTGTTCGGAATTTATATTTATTTATAATAATAATAATAATAATAATTATTATTATTATAATTATTATTATTATTATTATTATATCATAAGAATAAGGATAATGACCACTCTTCAGTTTCCTTAATTATATTATATTATATTTGTATATGTATATTGTATTTGTATTGTATACTATATTATATATTATATTAAACAATAAATAAACAAGATATAAATTAGTACCCTAACGGTGTAAAATGAGGTCAACTTCTTGAAAACAAAATTATAAATCTGAATAGAGTTCATGCATATTAGTGGCACGCCATTTCACAAACATACCCCTATTATGTAGTAGTTTAGCCATCACCGCCAGGGATAAATTAGTAATTTAACCAGCCTTTCAGTACTATTTACCATCAACCAAACGTGGCGGCTTCCACCATTTTTCATCGTCGTTTCTCTGTCTCTATTGCCTGGATTCAGCTTCACAGTTCACACTTTAAAAAAATAGATCATCATTCAATTGGTAAGTTGATCTATTTAAATTTTTACATATTTTGTTAATGGGTAACTGGGTAAGTGTAATATTTGTATAATTCAACTTTATTGTAGAACATATTTCAACTTGAAAGCTAATTTCTGCTACAAGTGACTGAAAGTATGTTATTATTCAAGATTATTTGACTGCAATTTTTGACAATTTTGTGTAATAAAGTTGAGCCTTTTTTATATGGGGTTGGAAGGAATGAAATGGGTTAGCTGAGTTTTTCGAGCTTTGGTTGTATTTGATGAACAGTTATTGAATATATTATAAAGTTCTTACTTCGTAATATGTTAATCAATTGTCAATAGTGGAGTTAGTTGACATTGTTTGTAAACTTAATTTAGTATATTCTAAAGTTTGGATTGATGATTATTTGATTATGGGGTTTAAAAGGTGAATTACACTTTTCTGTGTTATTCCTCTTTGACCAGTGATCATTAATCAATCGAATGAATTTATTATGAGTTATTTTTAAATTTTAAATGTATGAACTTGAGGTCATTCATTTAAATTTATCAAGTTTGAATTTTGATTATGGGGCAAAGTTCAAATGGGCCCTAATGTAGCACATGATGTCTGCTTGTTTGACTTTTAACAATTTTTCTTCAAGAGGAAGTTGATTTTTTGTAAGTAGTTGACTTAATTGGGTTTGCATTTTATAGGTCAAATGGTGATCTTCTTGAAATACTGAGAATTGATAAAATATTATGGGATAATGGGGAACTTCATGGAGTTGACTTTTAATATTTAGTTTGACTAGCTGTCAATATTATATACATTTGAACACAACTGAAACCATACAAATGATATGCATATATTGAAATTCTCAATGGAAATGGGATTGTTTGACTTGTTAAAAGTGTCTTGATTGGCATGATAGGGCTCTTTCAGAAGGACAGCAGGTCAATGAGAATCATTCAAAAAGTCAACTAAAGAAGTTGGTTGATTCAAATTAGGAATCTAGTTCTGAATCCGCCAAGGAGGAGGTCGCAGGCGGATCTAGAAGGGGTTAAAGGTATGCACGTGTACACGCTAAAACCTTTTTTGGTAATATTGCAGCGTTGAGGTTATACAGTTCTGAATTATGTTTTTTTGTTATGGCAGTGCATAACTGGATACCCTGATTAAAGATCCTTGATCCGCCAGTGTTGTAAGACGATGTTCTCCGTTCAAAAGTTGAATTGCTCATGGTCGCTAGTGGCAACCGTTGTTTCAACTGTAGCACTGGTTTCAGTAGTTCAATTGTTCTTGTTTCCAGCTGTGCCTTCTTTTGAGTACTTTGGATATAAGCAAGTCAAAGACTCTTGTATCCCAGTCAATGGAACGATTGATACGGGAAAAATCGACCTTTTTCAAAGTAATCAGCAGCCTTTAAATGTTCGGTTTCCAGCTGACTTGCATAAGGCTGTTGTTTATCGTGGTGCACCATGGCAGGCTGAGATCGGGCGATGGCTATCTGGTTGTAGTTCAATTGGCACTCCAATAAAAGTCAATGAGGTACGAATTAAATTGCTATTTTATATTTATGTTCGCCTATGAAATCGATATTCTCTCATAGTTTGTGGTACTGTTGATAGCAAATCAGTGGGAAGAAATGTAAAGACGGGTGTAGCGGTCAAGGCATATGTAATCATGAATTTGGTCAATGCCGATGCTTTCATGGATTCAACGGTTAGTACTGTTTCAGTCTTTTTTCCCATCATTGCGGTGGTGGAAAAATGGCGGGTCGGACGTTGGGTAACGGGTCAACCTGATTTTTGGCTAAACAAGAACTTTTGTATTGGGTTGGTTTCACCCCCAACACTTTTTCTCCGAACAGTTGTATCACACAAAATTTAGCCTGTCAAATCTGATTACGGAAATTAAATTATTTTACTAATAATCTAACTTTCTTAAGGGTGTACTTGCTTTACTTTTCTACACGGTCTTATCTTAAGTGTAAAAATTGTTCACAATTTTAAGTGCATCACTTGTATAGAAGTGTACAAACTTCATTACGTGCAGAATTTGTAAAACTACGCATGCTTAAAAATGTATAGGATGCATAAAGATTGTACTTGCAAATATCTGAAACAGGAGACGGATGCTCAGAAAGACAAGAATTTAGCTGTAATTACCCTGCAACCGAGGAGCTACCATATGGTCGATGGGTTGTTTCAATTTGTTCTGCACATTGTGACACAACACGAGCAATGTGCTTCTGTGGTGAAGGAACGAAGTACCCGAATCGGCCTGTTGCCGAGGCATGTGGGTTTCAAGTAATGTAAGTCTAAAGTTCTTGTATACACTAATTACAATTCGACCCAT
Source organism: Gnaphalium uliginosum (assembly GCA_963930675.1). Lineage (NCBI taxonomy): Eukaryota > Viridiplantae > Streptophyta > Magnoliopsida > Asterales > Asteraceae > Gnaphalium > Gnaphalium uliginosum. The sequence goes on from OZ005681.1 coordinate 24,197,195, forward strand.
TCTCTTATGAATTCACAAATTTGGGTTATGGTTTATCCAAAATTAAATCATTATCATTTTGATGAGATAGCTTTTGTAATCATATTTAATTCATCCACTATTTATAGATGGTTTTCAAAAATGAACAAAGTAGTGTCCCCGATCAACCCAATAGACCCGTACTTAAAATTTACCCGTTATCCGACCACTCATTTTTCCATCTCTGATAATTACTTTGTGATGCACAATTCAACCAAGCTTACCTTCCGAACCTGGTGCGCCAAAAGATGTCGCTTGGTCAAAAGCTGACCATGAGAATATTTACTCAACAAACGCTAGTGTGCACGGCTGGTGTAATGTGGACCCAGTTGAAGCATATGCTTTGAAGGTGAAATTTAAAGAGGAGTGTGACTGCAAATATGATGGTCTTTTCGGGCAGTTCTGTGAGATACCCGTGTCATCTACTTGCATTAACCAATGCTCGCGTCAAGGGCATTGTCGTGGTGGGTTCTGCCAGGTACATCTATATTTTAAAACAGTCTAAATACTGAAAATACGTATGTCCTCCAACACATTTCCATTCGTGAAAATGGGTTCTCTAAATCATGAAATTGTCAAAATCAGGTTTACAGTATGTAACGATTTTGGTTTCTCAAATATGTATATTGTTGGAAAACCGAAAACCCATCATTTTCCTATCCACTGTATACTTCCTTAAAGTTGTGTACATAATACATTAGCCAAAAAAATAGGAGCATGGGTATTTGAGCTCTTGTAATGGCATAAAACTCCATTTGTTTGCAACCTTAGAGATCTGGCCTTAATTATAGTTCTTACTGAATAAAGCCATATGATTTAAATATTCAACCAAACTTGTTTTCAACAATTTTTGCAGTGTGACAATGGCTGGTATGGAGTGGATTGTAGCATCCCATCTGTACATTCTTCTATTAGAGATTGGCCACAATGGCTTCGTCCCGCTCAGGTTAGTATTCCCGACAACGGAAGAGTTACTGGGAATATTGTTGGTTTAAATGTCGTGGTGGAAAAGAAACGACCCCTTATTTATGTCTATGATTTGCCGCCAGAGTTTAATAGTCTCCTACTCGAGGTTAGAATGCTCACACAAAGTTTTGTATACAGTTCTTCTGTCGTTATTATATTTCAGTTTGTAACTTGTTGGGTTGCAGGGTCGTCATTTTAAGTTTGAGTGCGTAAATAGGATTTATGACCCGGACAATGCTACTTTATGGACGGATCAACTATATGGTTCACAGGTATCACCGAATCCTATGATATTAGATAAATAATCAGAATAAGATAATTAGCTAAATAAGACGGTAGTGTTTGGAGGCGTTAATGTTGTTTGAACTTGTAAATTGTAATAATCATATAGTCAAATGCTAGTTTTTGGCTAGTTAGGTTATTTTAGGAATTAATGGATAAAATGACCAAAAAGGAGATTATTGTGAGTAGGCCTGTAAACGAACCGAACACGAACGAAGCCTGTTTGTGTTCGTTCATTAAGGTTTTATAGAACAAACGAACGAACACGAACGGATAAGCGAACGGATTTTGTTGTTCATGTTCGTTCACTAAGAGAATTCGTCTGTTCACGTACATAAACGAACACAAACGAACGAATATGGGAGGAAAATGTGGGTGACTAGAAGTAGTGGATGGAGAGAGGTCCAAGTGGAGGTGTGTGGGAGTGGAGGGAAATGTGAAAAGTAAAAATATTGAAATGGTTAATACAATTATATCTAGAATGAGAATATATAAATGTTTAATACTAGTATAATAGAATTTAGATGAGATTAAAATAAGATATACAAATATCTATTAATTTAATTAAACTATTAGTTAACAAACGAACATGTTAACGAACGTTCATGAACATGTTATCGAACGTTCACGAACGTAAATAAACGAACGAGACATATGTTCATGTTTGTTCATATAAATAAACGAACGTAAAATTTTGTTGATGTTCGTTCATATAACGAAACGAACGAACATAAACTAACTTCCCACCGAACGGTTTGCGATTGTTTGTTGAACGTTCGGTTCTGTTACAGGCCTAATTGTGAGAAATGAAATGACTGTAAAATGATAAAGCTCTCTCAAGTTATGATTGAAGAAGGGTTATATATGTGATTGTTGCTATTAATAGATACTCAGTTATAAAATGCAAATCCAAACACACCGTACAACATTCAAGTTGAAGTTTCGGATATTAAAATTGAACTTAAGCCACTTTATGATGCTCTCTGTCTTTATAGATGGCAATGTACGAAAGCATGTTAGGCAGCCCACATCGGACTTTAAATGGCGAAGAAGCAGATTATTATTTCGTGCCGGTTCTTGATTCATGTATTATAACTCGTGCTGATGATGCACCCCACTTGAGCATGGAGGTATGTGCATGCTAGAAACATTTCTTATAAATAGTTTAAAAACATTTTTTCTTCCTTTTCTGTGTGTGCGTTACTTATATTTATGTTCTTGCTTTTTATTTTTCACCTTTTCAGGAACATAGGGGTCTAAGAAGCTCTTTCGCTCTTGATTTTTATAAAAAGGCACATGAGCATATCATTCAGCAATACCCATACTGGAACCGGTCATCGGGAAGAGATCACATTTGGGTATGGTTCCAGGATATTGCTAACTAAACCATTTAAAGCCTACAGAAGCTGATTACAATTTTCCTTATTTTTGTTTTTTTTTCTTATATGTTAAGGCAGTCATTTTCATGGGATGAAGGTGCTTGCTATGCCCCAAAGGAGATATGGAACAGCATGATGTTGGTCCATTGGGGTAATACAAATTCGAAACACAACCATTCGACAACTGCTTATTGGGCTGACAATTGGGATCTAATCTCTTCTGATAGAAGAGGGAATCATTCTTGCTTTGATCCACAAAAAGATCTCGTGATTCCTGCGTGGAAACGGCCCGACATCACCTCCTTAAGCTTAAAGCTTTGGGCTAGGTACATTTCTGAGCAGAAGTGTTCATCCCTTTCCTATATAGATGCATAATAATTAGAGGTGGCAAAGTAGGCGGGTTGTTGAGTGGGTTGTACAATGATCAAAGTTTGGTAGTTTTGGTACGGGTTAAATCAGGTCATGTCATGTAGGGTTGACTAAAAACAATTTTTTTCTTTTTAAGTAACTAGTTTGTCAGATATGATTAGAAAAGAGTTCCATTATTATTTAATAATAATCTAGTTCTGAATAAAATGATTTATGAGGTTTTTGTGCATTAAATAAGCTTTAGGTAACTTTCAACCGGTTCCAGTTGAAACATACTTGATTTAGTTTACTAGTCAGAGAAAATGAAATGCAACTTTTTTGTTCATATAAGTAGATGGGTTGACATGCCACTTCTAATACTTCCCCTTGGTGAAGTTTGATTGAAATCACTTTTTTGCTTGTTTATATGATTATGACATTTTAATAGCATTGATTTTGGGTTAAGAGCCTGAGAGCCTCTAATCTATGTCATATTATTGAGGGGGGGTATTTGCTAATAGTCGAACACCCATTGCAAACTGTTAGTTGCACATTGCATTTATTTTGGGACAAAAGTATTCTTTCTCAGTTAAACATACTGTGATTCCATCTGTGCAGGCCTCGTGAGGAGCGGAAAACATTGTTTTACTTCAATGGAAATTTGGGGCCAGTTTATGAACATGGACGGCCTGAACCTTCGTAAGTGAATTAATGTATATACAAAGTTAACATAGACATGCTAATTTTTAATTTTTACTTCCCAGTTTTTATAAACCAAAGCTCATAAACTACCCCTATTGCAACTCAGTTTTTTATTTCAGTTGACTATCGTGTCATCATGCCTGCAGATATAGCATGGGTATAAGGCAGAAACTAGCAGAAGAATTTGGATCATCCCCAAACAAAATCGGAAGGCTAGGGAAACAACATGCAGAAGATGTGGTTGTGGTTTCGCATCCTACAGAAAGTTATCACGAGGAATTGGCGAGTTCCGTCTTTTGTGGAGTTATGCCTGGCGATGGATGGAGTGGTAGAATGGAAGATAGTATTTTGCAAGGTTGCATTCCTGTTGTTATTCAGGTTTTGGCCCCTACCTTTTATTCCTTTTTTATACAGACTGCAAGTGTACAATAAAAGTAAAATACATATTTGTAAATTGTAATGCTAATAAATATCTTATGTTCTTTGGTGTGTTTATTTCCCTAAATAAAAATTTATTTTCAGGATGGGATCTTTTTGCCATGGGAGAACGTGCTAAACTACGAGAGTTTTGCCGTTCGAATGGGTGAAGATGAAATACCAAACCTCATAAACATCCTCCGGGTAGTTCCTCTACGCTAAAATTCCAACATTTTTCACACAATATTGCACATAATCTAAACACGTGTGACGTGTATAGTACTTCCTGACCCATATTTTTGCAAACATCAAGTTGTAATAAAAACGCAAAAATTTTACAAGTATAACTTAGATTATTGAATTTGAGTGGTGGTTGTTTATGTAGGGTTTCAATGAAACGGAAGTAGAATTCATGTTGACGAACGTAAAGAACATTTGGCAAAGATTCTTTTATCGTGATTCCATTATGCTTGAGGCCCAAAGACAGAAATCTGCATTTGGGTACATCAAAGATTGGGCCGAAAAGGTGTCTGAGCTAACTGATGATGACGTTTTCTCAACATTCATACAGGTATGCACAAATTCATTTCACACCCCAATGTATAAAAGATGAAATACATTAGTAACAAACTTATACATATATTCAGAAACTTGAACGCTTTAAACTTATTTTAATATTTTTCTTGCCAGATATTGCATTACAAATTATATAACGATCCTTGGAGGATACAAAGCGCGACCCTGAAAAAGGAAAGCGGTATACCTGAAGAATGCTTACTCAAAGTATAGTGAAGTACATATATATTCATTGAACCCAAGCTTTGGAACCATTCGTCATGTGCGTCATGGGCACATCGCGACACATAATTGTAAAGTTATAATCCCATTTTGGGTTCTTGATTTTGTGTAAATGCAAACGCCAATTTCATTTGTTTCGGTAGAGACCATTTGAATGTGGTCATTTTTGTTCATCATATGTTTACCATGTGTCCATATATGTATACGCCTACTCGGATTCTTATAGACAAAGGAAAGTTTGATTTGAGTTTATTAATAGGAAACAGAAAAGAAAGATAACTTGATAGTGAATCCATTATGTTTATTTATTTTTAATGTTGGTTCTTTTTCTTCTAATCTAAGATTTGGATGAAAATGATGCAACTGATCGATATGATTATGTTTATCGAATGTGTTTTTTACGCTATATGCACGGCTATAACTCATCATCGTCTATTGATTGGTTCTCATGAATTTTCGGTTTATTTCTATTTCTTTATACAGTTATACGTCCAATTGTATACTACCATTAGTTACCAACGGGTGTTAATGATCTGATATGTAGTGAGATCTCATTTACTTCAATTTATAATTTACGTCAATTTATCTTTTTAGCTCGTTAGTTCTTACATTAACGTTAAAAGGTGATCGACTGGCCTATGGTTTACCGGTTGCAACTTGCGAGGACGCTTCAAGTTAGAAATTGCTCGTTTGTGAGAAGGAATGTTTAGACCATACGTGTTGTTTTACATATTATATGGGAAGTATGTGAAATTAGTTTAAGTTTCTAAAAAAGTTAAAAGTTAAATGGTGAAGTAGTTTCTTAAAAATTCAAACAAAAAATTATATGTTGTGTGTTGGGTTTAGATGACGTTTGGGTTGTGACCGAGTTGGAAGCAAGGTGTATGGACGTTGCGATTGGAATCAAGGTGTCGGGTCATTTTAATTGAATCAATGTGTAGGGTATTTGGAGTTGGAATCAAGGTTTAGGGTCGTTTTGGTTAGAGTTTCAGGAACGTAATAATTTATTATGATCGTTTTGGTTGTAATTTCTAACATCTTGTTAGTTTTATGGTTATACTCTTATTTTTAAAGTTTAATAACGGGAAAATGTTATGTGCAGGACACTAACCTTAGGTGCTGATAGTTTTGTGAGAGATACCAATTATGTATAAATGAAAAGGTTAAAGTATCAAAATTGTAAATATTCAGCTACCTAGGGAGTATTTCTCAGCATCACCTAACAATTGTGCTCACAATAGCACCAAGGACACTTTTGGGAGGGAGAAATTCAGAGAAATGAATTGATGCGGAGAAATGAAATGCAGTGAAATGAAATTGGTCGAGAAATTCAATGAATTCCATCATTTGGTAACCCCAGAGAAATTAACCAGAGAAATAGCCCCAAAACCAATTCTTTTGTTTGCTAGGTACAACTGAGAAATGAAATGTATTTTAATACTGTAACAACAATAACACGAGTTCTTATTCTCATATTATATAACCAATGCTAACAAAAATCACGATAAAAAGACAAACTAACAACTTTAAACAAATACACATATTTTCACCTTCATACAAAAACTAGTTAAACTTATATGTTACTCACAATTACATCAAAACTACTCGAAAGAAGGAAGATAAGAGCTACAGATAGCATAAGAATTTTTCAAAACTAATTACAAAACATATACACAAACAAATGCTAACACAAATGGGTATAAACACTTTAATTGGCAAGTTAACAAGGTATATATATTCAGTATTGAAGAGCAACAAATCACCCAAAATGTCATCTACGCTTGGCCTTAAAACCTGCACCTACGATAACACTACCATCGTAGCTACAAAAAGAACACAGTAGTTGTATATGAGCAGCCAACAAGGTTGCATCTTGATCTCTCAAAACAAGTTTCAATGTTGACCGAAACAACTAAACTTTCCGCTGCTTAAACTCTCATCCAACTTCATCAACGCTTCAAGAAAATCAACGTCTTTGTTTAGTTCACCATCACATTCTATTTATCCAGCTGCCCTGTACCAACTTCTTTAAATAATTACCATTTTGTCACCTAATTCCACCTGCATATGAACCACTCACAAAGCAGTAGATGTACAACGAAAAGCATGTCCGATATAGACAATGTTTACAGAATGTTTCAACAAACCACTCTAATACAAACAATAAGAATCCATTTGCAGTTTGTGAATAAAGCAAACACAAAATAAATTACATAATATATGTTTTCTACATATCTAAAGCAAGGCTATAAGCTTTATATGTAAGGTTATTGCAATTGGTTGCTCAGTAGTGATATGAGAATCTTGATATGTAAGGTTATGCTTCTGCCATACTCCATATGTGTATGTGAAGCTTGATATTTAAATTTATAACATATAACATATAAACATGATGCAACTTTAGACAAATGAAGAACATGATAAGAAGAAGATACAATAGATTGTCCATTTTAATTTTGAGATTGCAACAACAAGTACAACAATTAAATCAATTGCAAAAACAATTAGTATCACATATAAACTTGAAATAGAAGACCAAGTAATGGAATCTATGGAAAGAGCGGTGATTTACGTAGCTGCGTGATGGAATGATGGAGTGAGGCGGTGGAGGAGAGTGGGTGGTGAGGACGGACGGACCAACGCCGTCACTGGTGGAAGATTCAAGTCGCCAAAATCGCCAGAGGGAGGGAAAGGGGCTAGGGTTTGGAGAAAGTTTCAATTTTTGAGTAGCATGTGGAAGTCACGTACTGTTTTATTTTTATACCATAGGCTTAGAAAACATATTTGGTTGAGGATCATTTCTCCATGTTTTTGTTTTCAAAGGCAAAAGTTGAGAGAAAAGAATTTCCATACTAAAAGTGGAGAAATTGGTTCACGTGTAATTTGATATCTCAGGGAAATAAAACTCTCCGTGTTACCACTTCTCAGCTGTACCAAACAATGGGAGTGAAGTAATTTCCATTTCTTTGCTCCCAACTCCGCCTACCAAACAAGCCCTTACTATTATCCCCTTTAATAATAGTCCGCTGTTTAGAAATAACATACTATTGTTAAAACAATAATTTTCAAAGTAGAACTCTTTCTAACTATTAAATTATAAGAGTAATTAGATTTAACAAAAAGTAACGTTAGGCTTACAAAAATTTTATATAATAATTAAAATATATATAAAATGATGTGGTCTAAGTGAAACAAGAGAATGGAAAAATGAAAAAAAAAAAGTTTGTTGATTGGTCCAAATGTTATGCCAGATCATTATTTGTATTTTTGTATGTAAATTATTTGTAAGTTTAACATTTCTCCCTGCACAAATTAATAAAATTTAAAAAGAAAACTTTATAAAATAATATAAAATATGAGATGGATCAATAATTTTTTTTTTATTTCTCACTCTTACTTCTCTCTCTAAATACTACTGGTCCACCTCATTTCGTAAAACCTTTTTTAAAACCTTTTTTTTGTAAAATTTGAAAACCGAAATACTAGTAGATTATAATCCCCTTGCTGCGCAGCTGCGCTTCTTTTTTCCGCAAACCCTCGCCATCAATTGCAATTACAGTGAGTGAGTCATGAACATAACCTCAATTCGATTAGACACAAACCCTAGCGTGACTGCTCCACGAAGGAGGTCCTTCAATCGCACCTTCATCAACAAACTTTCGCATCGCATTTCTCTTCACTACAACAACAATCACAGCAAAAAATCCGTTCTAATTTCATGTTCAGCAGCATCATCTCCACCGGTTGCCGTACAACAATTGACGAGTGAGTTACCGAGTCGAATCGGAGAACTGAGTCAAGTATCAGGTGTTTTAGGGTGTCAGTGGGGTGATGAAGGTAAAGGAAAACTGGTTGATATCTTAGCTAAACATTTTGATGTTGTTGCTCGTTGTCAGGTATACATACACTTCAACTATTTTCTTATTTATTTAATTTATTATGAAATTATTTGTAAATGTTAGAAGATAATATTTTGAATGTTTATGATAAATATTGGGACACGCATATAAGAAACTGTAAAGTATTTCAAGATTATTGGAAAATGAAACTGATTATAAAGTTAAAATGTGTATTTAATTATTTGTATTTTGAACGGTTGGGAAGTCAACCACTCAACTGTGTATCAAACGAAATAGCCATGTCATTCTATTTACAGCCCTAACCCATTTTTGTTATCCAAGCCGTGTCGTGTCGGAAATTGCAGCCCCTAGTTATAATGGTGGACTGGTGGTGGTCAACGACATAGTTGAAAATACTTGTGAGTTGTGAGTGAGAGAATCTTATGACTAAATGGAAGTTTATAACAAGCAGACAAATAGTTTCACACTGTATTAATAAATAAACTTTTCTTTTATGTTCTTTAGTATAATCTTGTATTACTCAGGTTTATGTATATTAACATGATTTTATCATTTGCATCTTAGGATGTTGTTTTAGGTAGTTATGTTGTAAATAAGGAGTTTTGATACACATGAATGCAATTTATAAACAAAAGTTGCGGATAGGCAACTATGTATAAGTAATCTGTAGTAGGTTGGGGGTGAAGGTACGACATTCAAGTCATGGCATTTCTGACTCATGGTATGGATATTCTTTCTGGGCTATCAACCTGTTTGACGTGTTCATCAGTTTTGCTCGACCATGCGCAAATGGGCTCATTTTATGTCAATGGGTTTATTTTTTCACCTCTAGTTCGGGGGCAAAAGTTTTTTGATTTTTTCACCCTTTTCTTTTCATAAGATGAGAAAAAAATGATATGATAAGCTCTTATAGGTAAAATCATGTGAAGATCTTATTTACGAAGTGGTATTTGGCTTGCTTTATGAGTGTGCTAAGCAAACAGTCAAGAGTGAGCCCATTAAGCAATAAGCAATAACAAACAAGGCCATTTCTGGAGTATTTTACCCAAGTTATGGATCTCCAGAAGTTTCAATACAGTTTCAATTTTGCAATCAAGTTTGTCCACTTTTGGATGTGACGTTTTATGTTAGTTCCGGGTTAAGTTATACAATTTAGGATTAGTTTCAGTTATGTTCTGTGCACATGTTAGGCCAGAGGTCTTTTGCTTAAGTTCTTTAACTTTTCTGTTTCATTTCAGGGTGGAGCAAATGCTGGGCACACTATCTACAATTCGGAAGGCAAGAAATTTGCACTTCATCTTGTGCCCTCAGGTATTCTTAATGAGGAAACTATGTGTGTTGTGGGAAATGGAGTCGTGGTCCATCTTCCCGGTTTCTTTAAAGAAATTGACGGTCTTGAATCTAGCGGCGTTTCCTGCCAAGGAAGGATTCTAGTTTCTGATCGTGCTCATTTATTATTTGATTTCCATCAAGAAGTTGATGGTCTTAGAGAAGCTGAATTAGCCAAATCCTTTATTGGCACCACTAAAAGAGGAATTGGGCCATGTTATTCTAGTAAGGTCATTAGAAATGGTATAAGAGTAAGCGATCTAAGGCATATGGATACTTTCCCTCAAAAGCTTGATCTTTTATTATCAGATGCAGCTTCGAGATTTAAGGATTTTAAATATACACCTGACATGCTTCGGGAGGAAGTTGAAAAGTACAAAAGATTTGCTGAGAGGCTGGAACCGTTCATTTGTGATACTGTGCATTTTATGAATGAATCGATATTACAGAAAAAGAAGATTTTAGTGGAAGGTGGTCAAGCAACTATGTTGGATATTGATTTTGGGACATACCCTTTTGTAACTTCTTCTAGTCCATCTGCTGGTGGAATATGCACAGGCTTAGGGATTGCTCCCCGAGCCCTCGGTGATGTTATTGGAGTGGTAAGTCATTCGAGTTAGAGTTAGCGAGTCACCTTAATTTTATTTGTTTTTAATCAATCCTACTTTATATACTCGTATCTTGTTCATATTTTATTTATCTCTCTAAGTTTGTGCACGAGTTATGTATTCTTTGGAGGTGGCAACTTGTTTATTTATGAATGGTTTGATTCAGGTTATGTTTTATCTCTAACGGGTCAACCATGTAAAGTCAAAATAGGTAGCTTAGAAGGAAGTTGTTGAAAGTTTTCTAAAGTTTATTTCATTGCATAAAGTTTTTTTTCTTATCGGTGTTGAAATATTATAATCTCTAGATATCATTTTTGACCCATTGATTATTAATAACAAATATAAATTTTTGGGACAAAAAGTGTTTTTTTCGATCCAATCCACCCCCTACAAAATACCTATTTTTATCCGTTACGCAACTTCTTTGACCAACTCATTTTTCCACCTCAAGTATTTATGCTACACATAGAAGTATTTCACTTGTTGGACGATATTTCATTATTTGCAGAGATTTGTGGCAAAATGTTGATAACCGGCAACCCAGACTGGCCCACAATCCACCCCCTATCCATAACGTGGGGGGCATACCTGACTCACTCATCAGTTGTGGCTATGGGGGTGTCCGGGCTTGGTGGAAGCAAGGTGTTTAAACTCTAAAAACTGATGTCTTATTGGATGGTATTTTCTGTTGAAAAAAAGTTAATTTTTTCTCTCGATGTGTATTCTTATGAATGTTTTAAAGAAAATGGTAGTAAGTCTACAATGCTTATCATGGATTTTTTTTTGTACCTTTCAGCTTCGTTTTGTGATTAGTGTTAAAGAACATAATTTTTGAGATATGAAGTTTAACACTTTAGGCTTTTTGGTACAGGTTAAGGCATACACTACTAGAGTTGGATCTGGCCCTTTTCCAACAGAGTTATTGGATAAAGCTGGTGACCTTTTGCGGTTTTCTGGGCAAGAGTTTGGTACAACCACCGGTCGTCCACGTAGATGTGGTTGGCTCGATATAGTTGCTCTTAAATACGTTTGTCAAATAAATGGATTTTCGTCTCTGAATCTCACCAAACTTGATGTTCTGTCGGATCTTTCCGAGATTCAATTGGGTGTTTCTTACAGACATGTAGATGGCACACTTATCAACTCGTTCCCTGGTGATTTACGTGTTCTTGAACAGTCAAAGGCAAGTGCTGCTTTCTTTTCTCTTCTTTAGTTTCAAATTTATTTATTTTTATTAGTTTTATTTGATTAAATAAGGGGTTTGGAGGAATGAAATGATATCAAAGTATTTTTCGTGCTGTGTCCCAACTGAAATGCTGATTAAACAACCATACTTAAAACCAGAGTTGGCATTTTCAACCCATTTATTTATGAATTGGTCGATTGGGTTTATGATTTTGTCTAAAGGGTCAAATAAGTAAAATAAAAAAGTTCTGCCAAGAAGGAAATGGTTCTGACGGAAAGTCACTAATAGTGTATTGTTAACGAGTAAAAGCTCGGAAATCCTTTGATTTAGATATTAGATTATTATTGAAGAAATACAAATTTTGGTTGTACGCAAGAAATAACAACAGGCTTTCCTTTTTTTTTTTCTTTCTTTTTTCTGCTACATTATTATATCAATGCGCTCGTATGAATTTACCCATAATAGCTAAGAATGACCTGGTCTTATGGATTTTATCATATGACACTGGTTGGCACGCTAATCATTTATAAAATGAAATGATTTTGGACGGAAAGAGTTTCAGGTCAACCAAATGAACCCTACACAAAGTATCCAGTTTAGCTTGAATCATTTTATTTGAATCAGAGATAACTTCTTGTTTATTATCTCAAGTAGAGATTATACATTATTTAAATGCATGTTACGCATTGGTTTCATTTGGAGATCTTTTGTGTATTTCAGGTGGAATATGAAACTATGCCCGGCTGGAATACTGATATCTCATCTATAAGAAACTATTCTGATCTGCCAAAGACTGCACGTCAGTACGTTGAAAGAATAGAAGAACTGGTTGGTGTGCCAATTCATTACATTGGTGTTGGACCCGGCCGTGATGCTCTGATATACAAATGATCACGATATGCGGATTTGTAGCAATAACTACGTATTTCCTAAGATTTATTGGTGAGATTAAAGCAATTTGTGAGCACAAGTTGTGTATTCCGGATCTTAAAGTTGGTCTTTTCGCTTCTGTATTGTTTGATGCATCTCATAAAAGATGTATCAAAGTATTTTACTTGACCCATACTTATGGTGTTCATCTTTTTATTGTAAAAAGAAAATAATGACTGCTTTTAGTCAAAAATTATCCTCATGCTTTTGAGTTTTAATTAGCATCCAATACAGCCACTTTCATTGCTGGCGTCCCGTCAATATCACATCAGCATTCCTTCTCAAACTACTTTCAGAACATTTTGTACCCTGTTATCATACCTGCAAGGTTGCAATCACTTTCTAAGTATATTAATTTCTTTTATTATTTATTTGTTTTGTTTGTGCCTCAACCGTCACAACCACTTTTTGGGGATGCTGATCATGTTGCAAGCCCTCGTTGCCAAGCATGTCGATGCTGAGCCCTCTTTGCTGATTCCACCACGTGGGAACTCGTGTTGGTATAATCAACACCGAGGTGGCGAGGTGTCTACAAACATATACTCCAATTCTTATACCAAGTATAACAATGAAAAACTATTGCGTTAAAATGATTATATGCTACATACGACTTACTATCAACAATTACTTTGAATTTGATACCTATAAAATCAACATATTGTTTATGAAATTTTGTTCTCAAATAGCAGTATGTTAATAACTTTCGGGTTGGCTTGAATAACCCAAAAGGAGTACTACCTAATTTTACTAAATTATAGTCTATAGTTTTATATTTTAGTATTTGATTTGTTTTGATTTAATTTGATTATTTAGTCAAATAAGAAAGGGCGGGTCTTAATAGGACAGGGAGGGGTGCTGCCCCTAAATTTTGAGAAAGTGATTTTATATTTATAATGATTTTAGGGTAAGTCATAATAGTTTGAGATGATTTTAAAGAAGAAATCTGAAAAAAGAAACAAAGAGATAGAAAGTGAGGTTGAAGAGAGAAAAGAAGGTTTTTTCTTTTTTTAGAGCACTCCCAGCGATCCTTTTTTCAATTGCTTCTTCAGTTTTGTCAGCTTAGCGCCACGTCAGCACAACTAAAACTGATGAAAGACTGACTAAACACCGTCAACAGTCATTTCATCAGTTTCACTTCTGGGACCCACTGACAATTAATTTAATATTTTAAACACAAATTAAATAAAAACTTTTTCATTAAACTTAAAAAATATTATATTAATTAAAATCAAAACATTACAATAATTAAAATAAAACAATACAATAATTAAAATAAAACAATACAATAATTAAAATAAATTATATTTATTGAAAACAATAAAATAAATTAAGCACGGTTTTGACGACGGAAGTTACGTGGGAGGTGCCAAATGTGTTTGATAAGAGCATTGCGAAGTTGATGATGAACCCTTTGGTCGCCGAGTTCCTTGTCCATGCGTATTTGTGTTTCAATCCTCTCATCCCACGTACGTCTTGGTCTGTTTTTCGGGTCCAACGGATAATCATCCTCAAGTTGACATATATTGCGTCCGTTGTCCTCGGTGATCATGTTGTGTAAGACAACAAAAGTGTACATGATTCGTTTAATTTTGTTGACGCTATATGGCCTTGCAGTATTTTTAATAATTGTCCAACGTCCTTGAAGCACTCCGAATGCGCTTTCTACATCTTTTCGTGCCGAATCTTGGTACCTCTTGAACTTCATTTTCTTTTCCTCGATCGGACATTTAAATGACTTAACAAAATTTGCCCATTCCGGATAAATTCCGCCGGCTACGTAATATCCTTTCGTAAAGGTTTGGCCCGCAATAGTAAACGGTTCTACGGGCGCTCTATCTTGTAGTAGATCATTTAACAAATCCGATTCATTAAGGACATTGATGTCGTTGTTTGAGCTGGCCGGAATAGATGAAGTATACACTTGTAAAAGTTATCAAAACAATCGTATGATGTTTGTTGACCCATGTGTAAATATTCATCAAAAGCATCGGCCGCGATATCGTACGCCAATTGGTGTACGGCGGACGTTACCTTTTGGTAAATGTTAAAATCAAGTTTACCGGTAGCGTCATGGCCTTGATGGAAATAAGTAAAAATAAGGAGGTATTGGTAGTTGAGCGTAAGATGTTATACCGTGACATAAACGGAGAAACAATGGCCGACTCATCCGACATCGTCTTCGAAAGTAATCTGACTGGAATGTGGGGTTTGGGACAAAGTAATTGTTCCATAAACGTTCGCCGGTTGCGTGACGATTTCTTTGTAAGTATCTTCTTGTTGCTCTTGGCGGTCGACTAGAAGTTTCGGCAACATCTTCTTCATCTTGTTGATCCAACGTATCAACAATACCGAGCATCGCAACCGGATCGAAACATTGTGTGACCGCTAAATATTGTTGAATATAATCATCTTCGGACGAGCTCGAAGAGGAGCTTGAATCCATTTTTACGATTTATAGATAAAAGTGTTGAATTATATAGAATAATTGGGTGAAATAATGTATTTGATTGAGATAATGAAAGAGAAAAGTGTGTATGAATTGAAGTTTAGTTGTGTGTTTATTTATATTGTGTTTGACGTTGGATAAAAGGGTTAAAAAATTATTTTTTTTTTTTTCAAAAAAATGAATATATTACTGTAGTTATATTTTTTAAAATTTTTAATTCTTTTTAATTGTAACGGTTAGATTTAATATATATATCTATATATATATATATATATATATATATATTGCATGTGGGTCCCACCCGACCCACAATCCCTTTCGTCGTCAAATCGAAGAGGAGAAACAGACGAAGCTGGTGTCCGTTCGCCGGTCTTCGTCAGTTGCAACCGAAGAACATTGGCATCGGTCTTATTCCGTTTCTTCTCTCCTTGAAACACGTGAAAGTGTGAAACAATAGAAAGATGCTTTACATGAGTCACTGATTTTGACTTTTCATATTCATCATTGATTTTCTTTTACCGTATATATTATTATATTTATATTTATATTTATCCTACCTTTTCTTTTGATACGTACGGAGTTACATACTTATAGGTATATTTCCATACACACAAATAAAAATAATCCATTAATTAGTTTAATTTGCCTACTAGTAATCCTATCCTATCCTACAAGTACATGTTAAAAATCATGATTTTTTACTTTTCGACTAATAAGTTAAAAATTCGAATCACTAATCTATTTACGAGTTGACCACTATAAACCATAGTGATAATTTTGTTGATGAATACTCATTTAAATTGTATTTATTATCATTATTATAGAGTTGGCTTTATACTTGTTTATCATAACCAACTGAATGTTTGTGTTCAAGTACGCTTTATATGCATTAAATAATTTTAGCCCCCGAAAGAGTACGTTCAATTCAAGATCCGCCACTACAAATAAGGGCTCAAAACGTATGTCACACCTAAGTCATACGAAGGCATCCACGCTAAACTCAGATTTACCTGAATGCTTCAAACGGCTCCGTGGCTGTTTTCACTATCTCACCTAGCCACTCTTTGGCCGGACCTTGACAATTGCAAACTCGTTACTTATCACGCCTTTAAAATTAGTAAGTTACCAAGGATTAAGGCGGGCCTTAATTATTTTCTCTCGAATACAACCAACTAATCTGCAACCGGATAACCCGAAACAGTTTAACCTGAACCACGCAGCTCGCTTATCCATGACTATAAGTTAAAAGGTGAACAACCCGATCCGAATAATTCGAATCCCTTATAACACCCTCAATCGGCCACTATGATTTCCATTGTACTATATGATATGAGAAGGAAGTTGGCCATAATAGAACAAGAATATTAATTGAAAACGATAATATGGTCTTATAAATATGACATCATCAAATACATGCATGCTCTCCCATATATACATGGCCACATAAAACCATGTACATCCAAACAACACAACATTTCTTTACTTCCATACATCTCGTCATATTTGTAATTAAAATCATTATAGTTGTATGAATCCGACAACACCAAATCTATAATCTCATTAAAAATATTTTAAAAATTCCAAATAGTAGTTGGCAAAACCAGCTCTTGATCATGATCATGTTCATGAACATTATAAATATGATGATGATCATGAGATCCATGAAGCTCACTTAACACATCCCAATTGAAATCATCAAATCCTTCAGCAACACCTTTCGAAGATGACAATTCGACCTCTTTATGATCATCTTTCTTTAGCACACCAATTTGTTGAAGAAACTCATTGAGATCAATTTGAGGCTTTTCAATGCGTTCTTTCACATGGGTAGTAGCTTTTTCACTAGTAACTTGAATTTGTTCATTCTTATTCTGATCAACAATGGAAGAACTATTCGAGCTAGATGAAGAGCACGATGATTTTTTAGTTTTCTTGAGTTCTTGAAGTCGTTGATGAATCACATGAACACTTGGTTGTGCATTAAGATTAAGCAAACCAGTGGCAGGAAACATAGACATGAACTTATTTGAAGAAAACCATTTAAATTTATGTGATTTATTCAAAGGATTGAAGTTAGATCGAAGATGAGGTAAGTTAAGGTAAGCATCAGGACCATAAAGTCGTCTAGCAGCTTCATCGTAAGCCATTGCAGCTTCTTCGGCAGTAGCAAAAGAACCTAACCATAAACGGGTTCGTTTCTTGGGCTCACGAATTTCAGCAACCCATTTGCCCCACGTTCGTTGACGAACGCCACGATATTCGCAAGCAGCGTTCTGTGGGCCACCTTTGCCTCGAGTAGGACCTTTCTTCCATGGCTTGAACGGGGCGGTGGTTCGACGGCAGTTGTCCATATTGGTTTGAAAATTGAGGACGAGGAGGAAGTGGTGAGTGAGTGACTGAAGTGTGAATGGGCGCGGGGTTATGTATAGAGGGAGTGTGTGACTGTTTTTTGGTGGTTAAATGTGATCACGTTTTGTAAAGTTTAAAGTTTTTATTTTTGGTTTTTGAAGCCCATGTGACCGTTGGGTTTAGTAGTGAGTACTATGTAGTGTTTACCAACTTCAAAGCCCAAAAAGAGATATCTTTGATGATATTTTTTTGGCAAAGTTTAGATATTAAATTTTTTTAACTATATATAAAGGTTCAAATATGATATACTTCTTAATCTTAAATTTTTTTAGTTAGAAATTGAAAAAAATGTTTTTTTTTATTTTTTATTTTTAAGTTTGTTCTAGGTGTATATTGTTCAAACGTGCTTATAATATTTAAAGTGGTAACAAACAATAATTGTATACTTAGTTGTTTGATCAATTTGATTACTTAAGAAATTAACAAAAAAATACTCCCAATTTTATTGTTTGTCTCATAAAGATCGTCGACTTGCAAAAAGTAACTATAGTAAATCATTAAACTCTCAAATATATCATGGTTTATTTTACTCACAATAACTCATTTATTAAAATATTTAAGTCAAACTTAACTGGAATATAAAAAGAAGAATGATATTTATTTACCATATGTTAAATTGTAAAATTTATGTTGGGGGAGAATATAGTTGGACGGACACATCCTTGTTTTTATATATGAAATGAAATTTCTAGTTACATTGGAAGTATCTTAAATCTTAAATCATGTTAATTTAAGAATTGTTGACTTTTGAAAATTCATCATCTACCGTCATAATGAATTTTAATAAGTTAGATTCATCCTTAACATAGGTTGGGATTGAACCCGAAAACAATTTTAAAATATCATTATCTCAAGAACCAACAAGGCAATAGTGTAGGCCTTTTGGAATTAAGTCAAAAGGGGTAACACATTATTTGGGTCTTAAATGATGAGAATCAGAATATGTTCACCCACTGTTAAAACTCATTATTTTGACCATTAGTTGTAAAAGATGCTAGTAACTATCAATTTTCAAGAAACAATAACAATATATTGCTAGTAGTTAACTTATTTGTCTCTAATCAATAAATGAATACTCTGATCACTTCTTTCCTAGGATACTCTCCTTTTAACACACAAATTAAAAACATTGACTATAGAGATAGAGATAGACTATATATATATATAGCGAGAGAATACTATGATGTTGATGAGGATATTTGACAAAAAAAAAAAGCACCTCAACACATTGGAGAGAATCACGAGTTGTAATTCACATGTTCACCTGATCATTCACGGTTTCAATCCCTCATCACCTTTTTCCCATGCCTTTTCATTCACCAACTTAACTAACATCTCTCTCTCTCTCTCTCTCTCTCTCTCTCTCTCTCTCTCTCTCTCTCTCTCTCACTCGCTCTATACAAGCAGCTGTGTATTCAAGTGGATGTATAGATGTATTTGTTCAGTATTCACATGCAGGGGGTCAAAAAAAGGGGCTGGAAATAACGATACTCGAGCTCTCATTCATTAACTGAAACTAAAAGAATCATATCTACAGGAATATATACAATTAAAAGCTTTGTAATATTGCATACGGGCTTACAGAAGTCTATAGTTTTCGTTTCTTAGAAGATAGACTTCCTTTGCACAAGTTTCTCCATTTATCTTTCAAGTCTATGGTCGTACGACTTTTGTCAAATACGTCACGTCCGAAATGTAAAATCTCTTTCCATGGTATTCCTTTCTTATTGGCAGTTGGAAACTTCTGTACACCTTCCTGAGAAAGAAGAATTAAAAACTGACGTCAACTAAATCTCTGCATGGAAATGATCGAACTAGATGTGTTTAATAGGCAGGTTTGGGTAACGGGGGTCCAATGGGCCAGATCACGCCCAAAAACAAAACACTTTCTAATCAGTATTTACACATTATTGGACATTTCAAATCTGTTAGAGAAGACTATATTATCTACATTTAACAAATGAACAATTTATAGAAATTTAAGCAGTATACGTATATTTTGGGTGCCTAACTGCCTATCGACCTGTTTAATTAGTTAGAGTCAACGTACAACCTAAATCTAAATAACTACTTCATCCATAAAGGGTAATAAAAATACCTGATAGCGTTTCAAACAAAATAATTCGATTATCTAAGTAGATTCGAAAAGACGTAAGTAAAATGTGTCCAAAAGATGAACATAAACTAGATTGAGACGTTGACAGTGTATACCTGTAGTACATCCTCTTCTGATTTCGACCATGGAAGGTTCTTTCGTCGTGCTAAAGTAATTTTTGGTGTTATGCTGCAAATTAAAATGTATGCTTATCAATCATCGGTTCATCACCATCAAAATCCAGAAGAAAGCTAAAATGTTATTAAACAAGGTATGAGAAAACAGAAATGTCAACATAAAGACGGCACATGTTAGTTAAGGTTAGTTTTGCAGAGCCACAAACACAGGGTGACGCTAGTCGCAACCATATTCTCACAAAAAGCATATGGCTGAGTTAGAGGTGGCAATCTGACACACTTACTAATGATAGAGTCGATTTGGATTGTACCTAAATTCCAATGGGTAAAATAAAACAACTTGGTAAACTTAATTTTTTTTTAAAAGGGTTAAAAGTTGACCAAAGTGTATCATTCTATTATAAGTTTATAACCATTAAAATTAATTAATTACCAAACAATATAAAAGTGGGCATGAAAATATGTCATTAAACCCAAACCGACCCAAATTTTACCGCGTACCAGAAAGGACCTGTAACAATCTAAACCTGCTTTGATCCACAACAAACAGCCATCTTACCAGGCCTAGACTGATTTTGTGGAACCTAATTCAAGTAACGATCCACAAGCACAATTTGTTTTGTGGGACTTCTGACTTCCCTTTAAATTATCCTTTGGAACCTAATTCAAGTAACGATCCACAAGCACTACTTGTTTTGTGGGACTTCTGACTTCCCTTTAAATTATCCTTAAAAAGAATGACAAAACGTAGTCTAGTTAACAGTGAAGAACTTACTACCGCGGTTCGCTTTTACAGGATCTTTTTGAACGGCGAGACACAGAGTATACATGACTTTCTTTTTCGTTGGGTTGTCTCTTGGGCATGCTATCTCTGCGTATTGGTCGATCAGGTGAGTCAGCTGGCGCACAATCTTCTTTGCTTCTACTCGTAGAATCTTCATTGCTATTTACTTTGTCCTTCTTTGGGCTAGGGTCAATAGTCACCTTGGTAGTAATGTCGTGGAGCCCGACATTTTCACCCATGTCTCTAGTTGGTCTTAATTCGTTAGTATCCAAGCAAGCTTCCTTTTCAGAGTATATATTTGGTCTGTTTTTGATCCCTGAGCTTAGAAACGCTTGTACATATTTCCTAGCCAAAGAAGCCTTTTTCTTAACTTCAAGATAGTTAGATATCGCATGAGAATATGCACAAAATGGGCAGAAAAAATTCCCATTTTCATCAAATCTGGCAGCAGAACCCAAACAGCTCTCGTGAACCCTAATAGGGCAAGTATCAGAATTACAAACCAACAACTGACCATCTTTGTTACACTTCATACAAAGACAAATCTCGCTGCAGTCAATTGTAGCCATGGAATCTTGACTAGGTGTGTATTGAGAGCTCAAGAAAGCTTCTTTCTGGGCAGCAATATCAGTCCCCACATCATCAGATTTCTCGCTATCAGTACGTGTTTCAGGTTGACTACCATTTTCCATGGGTTTTTTTCCATCACGAGAAGGTCCACTAATTGAAATATTTGGTAAAATGTCATTATCATCCGCACCAAGAGACTGCCATTGACCATGATCAGTATTAGCATCACCACAAGTATCTTCATGTTCCTTTGATAGAGTATGTTCGACGTGATCTGTTAACGAGTTTTCCTCTAAGCCTATAACAGGGGGTTCTATAGTAATTTCATGTTCTTTTCTTCCAACATGCTCTGTAATTCCTCTGATAGAAGTTTCTATGTAATCAGACTTCTGCAACATACGTTCTTGTAATTTGTTTTTTGCGTTAGAAGGGTTCAATGATACCAAATCATCCTTACCTACTACAGTTTGGTCTTTAAAACTGACATCAACCTCAGGGATTACTGATACATTTTCACCTCCTACTTTACTCATCTCTTTCAATGATGCAACCTGCCGGTGATTCCCCTCAAGAAGTGCTTCCTTAAACTGTTTAATCAAGATGTAAATAAAGCTGAAATGTTATTTTCTTTAACATTGGTTATATATGCATATGAAAGAGATATTATTTCACACCTTTTGCAACGGACTTTTAGGCAAAGAAGTCCTTTTATGCAATATGAACGGATGAACATTCCACTTTTGCCTTTCTAACTCCGTCATTGGTCCAGATATCTGTTACATTTAAAAAAATAAATAAGTAAAACACATGATGATTCCCAATGGACAAGTTAAAAGTTGTGTTTTAGTTTTTCCAACACATAGCCACATTACCCCCTCTAATATCTTGTGCAAAACGTCTTCACACCGCTCTGAAGGATCAAAGGAGATGTTAGCAATTTGGGAACCATCAATATCAACAGTAGCTTCATTAGCATGAATAAACAAACTCTCTAAGATTCTCAAGGAGACCATCTCCCTTGCATCCTTTCCCAATTCATCCAAGATTGCAGGAGCATTTTTCACCAGATCTGAAACCTTGCAAGTATGATTATCCAGGAATATCCATTTCCTAAAAAACGAGCATACCACAGAATAAGAAGACTCAAACGTACCAGTTAAAATCGATGAATCCACTTGCTCAAATTTTGCAATAGATTGAATGACCCAACTCCATGCCAAGACTGTTGCAGAAGAAGACTCAGTGGACATGAAGATCACTGTTACAACGTTTCAATGGCCACAATAATGCATACACAATTCCATGCCATCACTGCACAAATTTCCTCAAACATAAAAAAGCTTGATTTATTCATTAGCTGTTTCAGTACAAAAAAACAACAGATAGCTATATAATTAAAACACTGCAAGAAGTAAACAGTTAAACAAGTAATTTACACTCGAAATCGCTTAATACTGCCCATTAGTTATTGATACGGATATATAGTGATCTGTATAAAAACAAAGTACTTTGTAATAAAGCTATCTAATAGACATTCAATGTGAAAACTCAAATTTTAAAACGATTTATAAGTTCATGTAAAGGAACTTATCAGTTACAGTATCTATTATTATAATCCTATGTTCTGTTAGAAGATCCTGTTTGTTTCCACGGTGGAAATTCCACCAATTAGGAAGTTTTGATAATTATGTTACGTTTTTCTGAGATTCAAACTATAAAAAACAACAAATCGATTCCATAATTAGCAAGCAAAACCCTAGGTCAACGGTCAACAGTCAAGTCAATGATGATCAGAATTTTAATTAACAAGTTTTGGAGGAACAATTTATCAAGTACAAACAAATAAATAACAAATGAATATAACAACATATATAGAAAATTATAGCACAGAATTGAATTTTATTACGAAATTCGAAAGATGAAGGAATAATAAAACGAATACAAATATAAATAAAAAAATGTAAGGAAGCAAACCGAGTTGCAGCGTAGACGATTGAAACATACAATTAGTTAGAGAAAGAATGATGCAATTAACATCCAAAGATTGAAGCTTTTGTAATCAACGACGTTCGAGAATTGAGGGTTATTTAATTTGAGGACGAAGCAGAGAGTGTTGTTGTACAGCGAAAAAGCTTGTGTGGTAAGCCTCCTTAATTTCAAACATTCCCCTTTATATTGGGTTTATGATTTACGTAGTACGGATAACTAATTTTATAGAGTTAATTGCATAGTAAGTCATAGATCGGGACTCGGGAGTCCAAAAATACATAACTTGTATAGATAGTCGTTCACCCGTTAACTACAATAAAATTACGAAAATATCCTTACTCTATTTTATTTTTGTTTTTTTCTATTGTTTACTTTGTTTCTTCCTCTAACCACTCCTGTCACTTAGATCATTCTCATCCGTGACGAAAACTGACAGAAACCGACGGGCCACGTCAGCGCCACATCAGCGTCACCTCAGCTTTTTCAAAAACTGACAGAAACTGACAGACCTCTGCCATCAGTGGTCCGTCAGTTTTTTTTCAGGGACCCACGCACTATTTAATTAATAGATTGATTACACAATAATAAAAATAAAACACAATTTATTAAAATAAAAACATTACAATTAAAAAAAAACATTACAAATAATGAAATTAAAAACATTACAATGATTAAATAAAAACACAATAATTAAAATAAAGTAGTCTAATCCGAGCTCGATTCGTCTGTTTCGTTCGCGGCTTGGTTCTCGTTTTCGTCTGCGTCCGAGTCTCCTCTCCCATATGTATCTTTATATTGTTCAACTTCTATACGAGCAGTTTTGAGGATTTTCAATTCCCTTTTTGACTCATTCTTGGGTATTTTTTACAAAGAAACCTCAACGCTTTGTAAATTCGTTTTATTGATATTATTTGCGGTAATTGTTGTTATTGCTTTTTGTTGCAATAAGGCGGTATTCTTAACTGCTTGGAGGGTCTCGAGTTTTTCTGAATGTATACTTCTTGAAAAGAAAGCGGCGTCCGATGAAGCCGAACTTTTGGCTGACTTTCGACCCGGTGGACGGCGAATTAGGTCGTCTCGAAACAACCTTTTCATATTTGCTTCAAGAACCGTAGGCATTGGGGGCGGTGTCTGATATCGCTCATTTTGTATATATTTATTTTCGCGTGATATCATTGTTTTTATATTTGTTCAAGTCAATGTTATGAACTTTCGATACTTATTAGGTTGGAAAATTGATTTCAGGTACAAATATCGGGTGATTGGCAAAAAGAGCTTAGGTGTCGAAGACATGGAGAAAAAACTTAGGATTCCCTGAAAACAGGAAGTACGCGATTGCGTAGATGTTAGTAGTTCGCGTATTTATAACTAAAAATGTCACAGAAGGTCTCTAGGTACGGTACGCGATCGCGTGAAGATTACCAGTTCGCGTATGTTGTACTGAAATCGAAGCAGAAGGGTCCAAGAACAAAATACGCGATCGCGTATTATTTGCCTGGATCGCGTACGAAAGAGTACTACGCGATCGCGTAGCCATTAGCAGATCGCGTAAGTATAACTAAATTGGTTACAGAAGGCACGAGGCTTGAGGGAGTGGATCGCGTGAAGATTAGCAGATCGCGTGTAAATGGTTATTACGCGATCGCGTATCCCATAGTGGATCGCGTAAGTTGTCGGATTCTGCAGTTTTTCGGGGAGAGTATAAATATGAATTTTATATTAGGTTAAAAAAAACTTTGGATACCACACCTGGAGGCTACGAATTTATTCAAACTATTTTGAGTATTTCATCAATTTTGGAGTTTTTAGATTCGGTTTTAATCATTCGACTTCGAGTAATCATCAATTAACCATTGTAATCATTTCGTGAACCTTTTTATTTCAACATAATCATGTTTCCTTTGATTTCAACTATTAGTTTTGATTATTTTTGCTTGATTATGAGTAGCTAACTATTTAAACGCTTGCTTGGATGAAATAACTAGTGATTAGGGGTGTAATCTCAGAGTTATTTGCAAATTAATTTACGTTTAATCGAAACCCTTGTGTAATTGGGATTTATACCATTGTTAAAGTTTATTGGTGATTTAATTCCTAACTATAGCGAATGTTTGTTACAAAGTTATTTCATTTATCAATTATATGTCTATGTATGATTGACTTTTGATTGCGGACGCAAATTTGGTATAAGTTAGACAACTAAACTCGATTGTGCAAGTTAGTCAAATTGGCGAACGTCTTTTGCTAGATTAAATTGTAAGTTAACGAATCAAGATTATGGTTTAGGTTATAGCGAACGTTAAGCCTAGTCTAATTGAGATGAACAAGTTTTGCTAAATAACTGATTTTAATTACACACCCTGAAGTCACTAGTGAAATAATCCAAGTAAGTGTCATTTTATTATCTGAAAGTTAATTCAAACCAATTTGACTCTTCTTGAGTCCACTCATTTTATTACTTTCGTTAGTTTTAAGCAACGTGACAATTCGGTCACAAAACCCCCACATTTACTTATTTGTTTAGATTAATTTACACTCGAACACGATTCTTGAATTCACATTCCCTGTGGAACGAACCTGAACTTATTGTAGCTATACTATACATGATAGGGTATACTTACCTAGTTGTGGACTAGTTAACTGCGGTATTTTTAAGTTTAATTTTATAACTAGATTTTACACATCAAGTTTTTGGCGCCGTTGGCGGGGAATTTGTTTAATTTAAGAGTTAGTTAAGTGTAGATAATCGATCCTTTCTTGGGATTTATTTATGAGAAAGTTACTTTATTTGTCTCTATCTATTTTTAAACCGGTACGTTTTACGGTTTTATCTGTTGTGCTTTTACAGGTTTTATCTGTTGTGCTTTTACAGGTTTTTCTGTTAGTGGATGAACACGAGGAATTCGGGAAAAGAACTCGTGAGTCCATTGTCCAATCCAGAGAAAACCAAAAGAAAGAAAAGGAAACCGAAAAATAAACCGAGTGGTTCTTTGAAAACTGAATCTGAAACAACGGGAACTTTCAAATTAAACATTAAGGAAGATTCCGAATTTGAAGTTGAGTCATTATACCGGGACGAAGAGAAAAAACCAAGACCGTATTCATCGATTAACGATCAAATGGCTGATAACGATCAACCAATTTGGAATCGCACAAGAACCGTTGCGCAAACACCTGCATCCGCTATTAGCAGGCCTGCAGTCGAAACCGAATTCTCGATCAAGGGAAATCACATGAAGATGATTCGGGATAATCAGTTTGATGGAAGAGTGCGGGCCGATCCGCACAAACATATAGCGGAATTCTTGGAGATATGCGACATGTTTAGGTATGGGAGCAACATGGATGAACCAGTTCGCTTACGGATGTTTCCATTATCTTTGACCGGGGAAGCAAAAGTGTGGTATAAGGAATTAGAGCCCAACACTATTCGGACGTGGGAGCAAATGAGAGAATCTTTTGTGGGGAGATTTTTCCCTCCCGCTTTAGCAGAGCGTTTGGTTAATGAAATCCGAGCTTTCCGACAACTAGATGGAGAGACATTAGTGGAAGCTTGGTTGCGGATAAGGGATTTGTTACGGAATTGTCATGGTCACGGATTGTCGAAGGGAGAGATCATCACTCTATTTTATAATGACCTCAATGACCATTCGGCCGGAATTTTAGATGCTTCGGGTGGAGGTTTATTTTTGTACAAGAGTCCGAACCAAGCTTGGGGAATTTTGGAAGATAAAGTCTTGCTTAACTTGGATTGGGCTAAGAAAGACAGGAATAAACCAGTGAAGAAGACAGTTGCATTTGCCGAGGGTAGTAGTGGAGTCGACAATTCGGCAATGATGAGTGAGTTGAAAGCTATGTCGTCACGGTTTGAGAGCCAGTTCAAGACTCTCAAGGGAGAGATTAAGGAGCTTCGTGATGGGTGTGGCAACTGTGGTGGCAACCATGCCACATTAGATTGTGATGGAGATGACCAACCGATGTTTAGGCCCGGGGGACGTGAAGCTGAAGACGTGAATTATGTTCAACAGGGTAACTATCAGAGCAACTATCAGGGTAATAATAGTTATCAGCGGGGTGGTTTTCAGAACAGAAATTCGGGTAATTATCAGAGTGGTTCGTACAATCAGGGAAACCGTGTCTCTCGTCCATATCAGAGCTAGTACACGCAATACCCATCAAGGGATAATGCTCCTCCAACTACTCCTAAACCGGAGGAACCAACCGTTTCCCCTATGGAGATGATGATGGATTTCATTGCTAAGCAGGATGCCAACACAGAGAGGATGAAAACTCAAATGGTGAATTTGAAGCTTAGTGTGGAGCAAGGGCAGAAAAGTCAACAATCTGCGATCCAAGAATTAGAAAGAAAGATGGATAGGATTTCTGATACGCAATCGAGTAGACCGACTGGTGGATTACCGAGTAACACGCAGCAGAATCCTAGACAAACAAGTGGGGGAGCTCAAAAGCTATAGCAACCACCTCCGGCCCGAAACGAGCATGTCAATGCCGTCATCACTCGTAGCGGGCGAGTTTTACCTGACCCTATATCGAAAGTTTCTGAATCTGTTTTGCAGGATAATGATGAGCAGGAGGTTTAGGATGAAGAAGAAGAGGTCGCTCAACCCACACCGATTCCAGTTTTACCTACCCCTCCGGTTACACAACCGGTGGTGAAGGCATATAAACCGAATATTCCATATCCTTAACGCTTGAGGAAGGAGAAGATTGTGGCCCAATATGGGAAGTGTGTGGATATGATCAAGGGCATTCGGATCAACGTGCCATTGGTTGATGTTTTAGCTGGAATGCCGAACTATGCCAAGTTTATCAAAGACTTGGTGAGCAACAAGGAGAAGCTATCAGAGGCGTCAACTACTTTTCTGAACGATGAGTGCTCTGCTATCGTTCAGAATCAGATTCCACCCAAGTTTGGTGACCCGGGTAGTTTTATTATTTCTTGTACTTTAGGTAAATTCATGACTTGCGATGCTTTAGCTGACCTAGGTGCAAGTATTAATTTAATGCCATACTCTTTATATGTGAAACTGTCTCTAGGGTCCCTTAAACCCACACGCATGAGTATCAGACTGGCCGATAAATCATTCCAAAATCCCGTCGGGATTGCGGAAAATATGATGATACAGGTAGGACAGTTTACCTTTCTAGTTGATTTTGTGATCCTCGAAATGGAGGAAGATAGTAAAGTCCCACTCATTCTAGGACGTCCCTTTTTACATACTGCTGATGCGATTGTTCATGTTAAGAATCAGCAGTTGACCTTAGGAGTGGGCCAGGAGAGGATTGCTTTCACGGTCGACAAGGCAATGAAGCATCCTTATTCGACTGACGATACTTGTTTTTCTGTTGATGTGATTGGTGAGGCATTAGACGAGGAATTACAGGTATTGCTTGGATTAGATGAGATGATGCTTGATGGAGTGGACATGATGACTAAGGAGGAGCTTAAGAGTATGATGGAAGAGAACGAGGATGATGAGCCGGAAGTGGATTGGAGTTATGAGATGTTGAAAGATGAAGACCATTTGAGGATAAAAACTTCTTTGGAAGATCCACCGACAGATTTGGAGCTAAAACCACTTCCGAGCCATCTCGAGTACGCGTTTCTGTAATGCGACAACTTGTTGCCAGTTGTAATCTCTTCCTCCCTTTTAGATTCTGAAAAATGTGAATTATTAAATGTGTTAAAGGCTCACAAGGGCGCCTTTGCTTGGCGTACATCTGACATACCAGGGATAAGCCCATCGTTTTGTAAACATAAAATTAATTTTTTAGATGATGTAAAACCTGTTGTTCAAAGACAACGGAGGCTTAACCCGAATATGAAGGATGTGGTCAAGAAAGAGGTAGTTAAATTGCTTGATGCGGGTATTATTTACCCTATTTCTGATAGCCCTTGGGTGAGCCCGGTTCATTGTGTGCCTAAAAAGGGGGGTATGACTGTAGTTGCTAATGACCAGAACGAATTGGTTCCAACTAGGACAGTCACGGGATGGCGTGTTTGTATTGATTATAGGAAGTTGAATGATGCCACCCGGAAAGACCATTTCCCTTTGCCTTTCATTGACCAAATGTTAGAGAGACTAGCTGGTAATGAGTTCTTCTATTTTCTTGACGGGTTTTCGGGATATTTCCAAATCCCCATAGACCCTAAAGATCAAGAGAAGACGACCTTTACTTGCCCCTTTGGTACTTATGCATATAGGAGAATGCCCTTTGGGCTTTGTAATGCCCCTGCCACCTTTCAAAGGTGCATGATCGCGATCTTTCAGGACATGATTGAGACTTCTATGGAAGTGTTCATGGATGATTTTTCAGTTTTTGGGAATTCATTCGAGTCTTGCTTGTCAAATTTAGACAAGATGCTTGAAAGATGCGAAAAGGCACATTTAGTTTTGAACTGGGAGAAATGTCACTTTATGGTGAAAGAGGGGATTGTATTGGGGCACAAGGTGTCTAGTGTGGGGATCGAGGTTGATAAGGCAAAGATTGATGTCATTGCCAAGTTACCTCCTCCTACCACTGTAAAGGCCGTTAGGAGTTTTTTGGGTCATGCGGGATTTTACCGTAAGTTTATTAAGGACTTTTCTAAGATTACGAGACCCATGACCAAACTTCTAGAGAAAGATGTGAGCTTTGTGTTTGATGATAACTGTTTGAAGGCATTTGAGACCTTAAAAGACCAACTCACTAATGTACCAATTATGGTTTCATCGGATTGGTCATTACCCTTTGAGTTGATGTGTGATGCGAGTGACTATGCCTTAGGTGCGGTTTTAGGACAAAGAGAGGGGAATCACTTTAGACCTATTTATTATGCTAGCAAGACCCTCAATGGAGCTCAACATAATTATACCACAACTGAAAAAGAGCTTCTTGCGGTTGTCTTTGCTTTTGATAAGTTTAGGCCATATCTTGTGTTGTCTAAAACTGTTGTGTTCACCGACCACTCGGCCCTCAAGTATTTATTTGCTAAACAGGATGCCAAACCCCATCTCATTCGTTGGATTTTGTTATTACAAGAATTTGACATTGAGATAAAGGATAAAAAGAGGGCCGAGAATCTTGCCGCCGATCACTTGTCAAGGTTGGAAAATCCAAACCTAGACAAGTTAGGCGATACTGACATTGATGATGCCTTTCCGGAGGAATTTTTATTGCAGGTAGGTGATGATTCTGAGAATGAGGCACCATGGTTCGCGGATTTTGCTAATTATTTGGTTGCAGGTATTGTAAGGAAAGGGATGACACATCAATAGAAGAGAAGTTCTTTTCTGATTTGAAGTATTATTTTTGGGAGGACCCGTATTTGTTTCGGGTGTGTGCCGATGGAATGATTAGGAGATGTGTTTCCGGGGCGGAAACGAGGAGAATATTGGATGAATGCCATTATGGACCTTCGGTTACTGGTAAAAAGGTATTTGATGCGGGTTTCTATTGGCCCACAATTTTTAAGGAAGCACAAACACTTTGTCAAACTTGTGATGCTTGTCAAAGAACCGGCAACATCTCCAAAAGAGATGAAATGCCTCAACAAAGCATCCAAGTTTGTGAGGTGTTTGACATTTGGGGCATTGACTTTATGGGTCCGTTTCCACCTTCTCATAAGTGTGAGTACATTTTGGTTGCGGTTGATTATGTGTCCAAATGGGCGGAGGCAAAAGCTTTGCCTAAAAATGATGCGCGGGTGGTGATAGATTTTCTGAAAAAATTGTTTTGTCGGTTTGAAATCCCTGAAGCTTTAATTAGTGATCGTGGAAGTCATTTTTCAAATCATCAACTTGAGAAAGTTTTGAAGAAATATGGGGTTAATCATCGGTTCTCGACTTCTTACCACCCTCAAACGAGTGGTCAAGTTGAGAACACTAATAGAGCATTAAAGAGAATCTTGGATAAGACGGTTCAAGACAACCAGGCTATTTGGGTGAAAAAGTTGGATGATGCATTGTGGGCATTTCGAACCGCCTACAAAACGCCTATTGGGACGACACCTTATCGATTACTTTATGGTAAGACGTGTCATTTACCGGTTGAGGTGGAACATAGGGCATATTGGGCACTCAAGAATTGTAACACTGACTTGATTGAAGCGGGTGAAAAAAGGTTCTTGCAATTGCACGAGTTAGATGAGTTGAGATTACAAGCTTATGAGAACTCAAAGTTGTATAAAAAGAGGACCAAGGTTTGGCATGACCGGAAGTTGAAAATGAGAAAAGAATTCAAGGCTGGGGATAAGATACTTTTGTTTCAGTCTAGATTTAAATTGAAACAACTGAAGCTTAAACCTCGTTGGACCGGGCCGTATACAGTCAGGCACGGTTATCCTTCCGGGTATGTCGAGTTGTTTAAAACAGATGGTGGTAGTTTTATTGTGAATGGTCATCGGTTAAAGTTATATCACGAAGAGGATGTTGGAAGCGAGTGGGAAGCGCTCGCGATTTACCCCAAGGACAAATGAATTCGGGGTCGAGTCTAGCTTTGGACTCGTAAATAAATCAAGCGCTTTTCGGGAGACAACTCGTGTTCGGTATCATTGTTATTTTTATTTATTTATTCCTTTGATTTAAAAAAAAGAGTAGTTACGCGATCGCGTGTACTCTACCAGATCGCGTACTCATAACTAAATTCCGAACAGAAGCTTTTCTTTCTTATTTACGCGATCGCGTAGAGAACGGTGGGATCATGTACGTGTGTAATACGCGAACGCGTAATAAATTTGTACGCGATCGCGTACCTCGGTCGGGATCATCTTCCACGGTTAGGTTTAAACTTAGCGAATTTTGTATTTTATTCCCACTTTTCAATTCTCCGGCCACCGAACACAAAAAACGCACACATTAAACACCTACAAACCACCGATTTTGCTAGGAAATCTTCAATTAATAACTAACTTTCAATGGCTAATCTTCTAAAGGTATTAATTACAACCTTTTCTCCATTTGATTTGATGATTTTTGTGGGTTTCTTCTTGCATTCGGGTTTGGCCAAATCCGAGTGTGGGAGTGTTTAATTGTATGTTTTTTTTCATGCTTATTGTGATTGATAAGTGTTGTTTGTTGGTTTGACTACATGAATTTGGGTTTTACTTGCATAATTTGGGCACTTGTGAAATTAGGGTTTATGTAAATTTTTTGGGGTAATCCGAATTGCAAGTGTTTGTGTTGATATTTGGTGTTAGTTTGCACATAATCCATGTTTGCTATGCTTAATGATGCTACATTGTTGATTAATTTCAATATTTTGGTAGATTATGCAATTAGGGTTCATGTAAAATTTGGGAAGAAGATGAAGTTGACTTTTTTGGTCAAAGTTTGACTAGTTTGCATGACTTTTGATTATAACGCATTTCTTGATTCAAATTGTGTGATTATTTTGCATAATTCAAGTTTATGTTTGATATTGAAGTTATGTAATTTGCGATTATGGTTCATGATTTAGCTTGAGATATGTAATCTTGATTGTAAGACTTGCTTGAATTAAAAATTATGTTGGTAATAAGCATGATCAAGTATTGTTTAATATTAGATTACATATTACTTTTGCAAGGTTTGAGTTTGTACTAGGGAGGTTAATTGGTATGAAACTCGTATATTTAGTTACTTGGATGGAGTTTATTGATGGCATGCTTAATTAAATAGAATGATTTACCTTGATGCCATGATTAGTTTGGATTTTAACTTGTTTGGAAATTTGTTTTTAGGCATTACATCGCTCATTTTGTATTATTTATTCGGTGTTAAATGTCTATGGTTTTTGCTAGCACTAACACCATGGTATATGGACATTTGTTTTTTTTTTTTTTTTTTTTTTTTTTTTTTTTTGTGTGTTGTGTTTTGCAGAAAGGTAAGACGAGAAAGGGACAATCTTCCGGGACTCAAGAGCCACCGAGTTTGAGTTCTCAATTGATACCGCCTAATATCCATCCGAATCTTGTTTTCAATCAAAGGGTTAGTGTGAACTACAATGAATATAATGAGCAATTGATTAAACTATTGGATAAGGATTGTGAGTATCCGCAAGATATACGATATGCGTTATGTCAATCTGTTCGGTGGAATGGTGAGGTGTTTGATGTGAATGATTTGGTGAAGTTGATGGAAATTCGCGAACCTATCTATCGGGAGTTATGTCTTGAGTTCTATTCTACAGTGCGCCAATATCAAGTGAAAACCTTAGATGAACCTAATTTTTTGACATTTAGGTTAGGAGGACGGGGTCATTCTATGACCATGAGGGAGTTGGCGGTTTGTTTAGGTATCTATACTGAGGAGGAGCTTACAGCTGATTGGTTTGATGAATAGATTATTGGTGGTGCTAGGCTTGATGAGGGATCGGTTACGGTTGACATTTGGACACGGTTTAGTGATTCGCCATATGTATCGGGGGGAAATCCATCGAGTTCATTGCGATCTGTGAAGTACAGAATAGTACAAAAATTGATTGCACATTCGATCACTAAGAGGGGTAAGAATACTGAGAAAGTGTTTAAGGCGGATTTGTGGTATTTGAACCGGTTCGAGAACCGGGAACGGGTTAATATTCCGTATTGTGTTGGTGCCTTTTTGTATTTGTATGGTAGTGGTGTTCGTGCGGGTTCCAAAATGTGTGGTGGTCATTTTATCACGAGGATTGCTAAGGCTAAGAGAGTTAGCCTAAACCCGAGGGACAATCCCTATACCCCTGTGAATTATCCTAATTTGAGAGTGGGATTTGCCATGTTTAGCGCAGCTAGAGCAGTGCGAAGAGTTGGAGGGAAATATGCACCCTTTGCCGAGTCCAGTCGGTCTTCTACTTTGGTACCTCGAAAGCGAGGGAGTTCTCATAGACCGTCATCATCATCACAGCAGATACCACAGCTGCAAGAGAGACAGGCAGAGGAGGCTGCCTATGATCAAGATATGGAGGATGCTCATCATGAGGGACCAGGAGCACAGAACCAGGACCAACCTGGTTGGGTTCGAGATTTGATGACTAGTTTTGGTGATTTGAGGGTGCAGTCTCAGCAGCAATGGCAACAGCAACAAGATTTCCAACAGGAGGTTCGATATGAGTTGGGAGTTCAGCGTTATAGGGATGACTGGATGATGCATAACACGGAGCGTATTTTTACTGGTCTGGATAATGTCTATCCCACTCCGTACCAGCATCTTCCACGATGGGGCGAGCCTGGAGCTATATTTCTTGTACCCGACTATGATCGAGATGCTGCACTGGTAGAGTTGCAAAGGAAACATCAGATTCGGATGCACTCGGGGCAGCAGTCTGATCAGGGTGGCCCGTCGGATCCTTCCCAGGAAGGTTGGGAAGATTGTCAGTAGGGTTGTTGATTTGTGCTCATGAAACATTATTATTATTTGTAGTATTTAGTTATGTTTGAATTTCTTTTGTTTGGTTAGTTGTTAGACATTGTGGTTGTTATTATGGATATTTGGTCGGGAATAGTGGTGAGTGGCATTTGGGTACGATTTGTACAATGTCACTCCACCTATTTTTATTATTTATAAGTTATTTATTCATTTGTTTTATTAGAAGGATATTCGGAATGGATTGGCATGCATATGCTGGCAGTAAGTTTAGCGACATCATATACACGGAATTCCATAAACCCCCGGGGAAGTACTCGTTCCCTTTTACTTCCGCACGTGTGTTTATTGCATATTTTTGTTGCATTGAGGGCAATGCACATCTTAAGTGTGGGGAGGTTGTAATTTCACTTGAATTTTATTCTTAGTAAACTATTGTTTCTAATCTTTTATCGGGTCTGTTATGGATCTTGGTTTATTCATTAGAACTTTACGAATCCCAATAACGGACCGAGGAATGATAGTTTGCTAGGAATTAGTTTGTCCTATTAAGATTAGTTGCTTCATAATGAAGGATGAATATTAGTTAAAGTGACTTAATCTGCCCTCTTGCATGAAAATTTTTAGAGATGTGTCATAAAAGCAACCTCATTGGGTGAATTGCATGACTAGCACACTTGTAGCCCCATTATTAAATTGTGAGATATTCTGAGCCTTTATTGTGAAAACACTTCACTTTAGTGTTTATATTGTTTATTTGCTACGAGTGTGCCGGTGATTGTAGTTTGTTCTAGCACTTGCTTTAGTGATGCATTTCGAGGCCGCTGTGAGATCACAGAAATGTGATATAGGTGAGGTAGTATGATGAGGAGGTATTCTGTAGGAATTGGAGCTTTATCCGAATAATTTTGATCTCCTATCCAATTATCGAGTCTGTTATGGATCATTTATTTGATTAGTACGAATCTCAATAATCGGTCAAGGAATCTCAATTATTTTGGATCTTATTTTTCTTTTAAAACCATTTATATCCAGTCCACCCAGGTCGTAGCACTCATTTTTAGTGCTAGAAACCCGTAGACACTTCCACATTCATACCATAATTTGCTAGCCTTGTTTTTGTGTAGTCAATTCCCGAACCATTTATATTTTTAAATATTGCCTAGTTAGAATTTTAATGGATTTTGTTTAAAATTTGACTTAAATCGTTTTAAAAAAAAGGATTCTAGATGTTAAATTTTGTAATTAAAAGTTATAATTGAAAGGAAGTTGTTTGAGTTGTGAAAGTTGAATGATTGATAGTTGAAAACAACCAAGGTTATGGAGGTTAATGAATTTGAATTTAATGTTAAGGATTGGATAATTATAGTTAACTAAATGACCTTTGAATTCCTGAACAAGTAGTTCCCGAGGGGTGTTTTTCACCTAGCTACCGAAGGTCTTTATCCGGTCTAGGATGGTTGGTCTGAAAGTTCGCTACATAGGATTCATAGAAAGTCATAGAATGCAATTAGTCCAATCAGTAGTGTGAATCAATGTGAATTATAAGTTGGCAACTGTTGAGTACTAAGTAGTTAAGTGAAAGTGAGATTTAATTCCAATTGAATTGACACATGAATCCTATGTTTATTACTGTCACATTGAGAAAAGATTAGGCAACATTACCATTAATTTTTCATGGATTTGACTACCACTTTATACAAATTGTTTGTGTCTGACTTACCCATTCCATCTGAACCTATATCTGTTACAACACATTGATAGAATACCTCTTTTGAGACTTCACTTGGTGCTCACGCCTAAGTCGGTGGAGATTTGATCCTTTTGCAAGCATATGGTAACAGTGCATCACGACTTGGCTTAATTGAGTGTTCCTTTACCTTGTAGTTTATAGGTTGAGAGTGAGTGATTATACGCTTACCCTTATGTGATGTGCTAGGTCGTGCAATCGGGCTTGACAAATTAATCATCTCGGGTTTTCTATTAATTATATAACTTTTGCTAACATGATTGCTATTGTGATTGGTGTTAGTATTATTTTGTTGAACCTGATTCTCTGTTTCTTAAAATGCAAGAGGGGTTTTGTTTTGATTTGGTTTATAATGATTTTGCTTGAGGACAACCAAACTTCAAGTGTGGGAGATTTGATATCGCTCATTTTGTATATATTTATTTCGCGTGATATCATTGTTTTTATATTTGTTCGAGTCAATGTTATGAACTTTCGATACTTATTAGGTTGGAAAATTGATTTCAGGTACAAATAACGGGTGATTGGCAAAAAGAGCTTAGGTGTCGAAGACATGGAGAAAAAACTTAGGATTCCCTGAAAACAGGAAGTACGCGATTGCGTAGATGTTAGTAGTTCGCGTATTTATAACTAAAAATGTCACAGAAGGTCTCTAGGTACGGTACGCGATCGCGTGAAGATTACCAGTTCGCGTATGTTGTACTGAAATCGAAGCAGAAGGGTCCAAGAACAAAATACGCGATCGCGTATTAATTGCCTGGATCGCGTACGAAAGAGTACTACGCGATCGCGTAGCCATTAGCAGATCGCGTAAGTATAACTAAATTGGTTACGGAAGGCACGAGGCTTGAGGGAGTGGATCGCGTGAAGATTAGAAGATCGCGTGTAAATGGTTATTACGCAATCGCGTATCCCATAGTGGATCGCGTAAGTTGTCGGATTCTGCAGTTTTTCGGGGAGAGTATAAATATGAATTTTATATTAGGTTAAAAAAATTTGGATACCACACTTGGAGGCTACGAATTTATTCAGACTATTTTGAGTATTTCATCAATTTTGGAGTTTTTAGATTCGGTTTTAATCATTCGGCTTCGAGTAATCATCAATTAACCATTGTAATCATTTCGTGAACCTTTTTATTTCAACATAATCATGTTTCCTTTGATTTAAACTATTAGTTTTGATTATTTTTG
Organism: Gnaphalium uliginosum; assembly: GCA_963930675.1. Lineage (NCBI taxonomy): Eukaryota > Viridiplantae > Streptophyta > Magnoliopsida > Asterales > Asteraceae > Gnaphalium > Gnaphalium uliginosum. The sequence goes on from OZ005681.1 coordinate 24,234,715, forward strand.
CTTGATTATGAGTAGCTAACTATTTAAACACTTGCTTGGATGAAATAACTAGTGATTAGGGGTGTAATCTCAGAGTTATTTGCAAATTAATTTATGTTTAATCGAAACCCTTGTGTAATTGGGATTTAAACCATTGTTAAAGCTTATTGGTGATTTAATTCCTAACTATAGCGAATGTTTGTTACAAAGTTATTTCATTTATCAATTATATGTCTATGTATGATTGACTATTGATTGCGGACGCAAATTTGGTATAAGTTAGACAACTAAACTCGATTGTGCAAGTTAGTCAAATTGGCGAACGTCTTTTGCTAGATTAAATTGTAAGTTAACGAATCAAGATTATGGTTTAGGTTATAGCGAACGTTAAGCCTAGTCTAATTGAGATGAACAAGTTTTGCTAAATAACTGATTTTAATTACACACCCTGAAGTCACTAGTGAAATAATCCAAGTAAGTGTCATTTTATTATCTGAAAGTTAATTTAAACCAATTTGACTCTTCTCGAGTCCACTCATTTTATTACTTTCGTTAGTTTTAAGCAACGTGACAATTCGGTCACAAAACGGCCACATTTATTTATTTGCTTAGATTAATTTACACTCGAACACGATTCTTGAATTCACATTCCCTGTGGAACGAACCTGAACTTATTGTAGCTATACTATACACGATAGGGTATACTTACCTAGTTGTGGACTAGTTAACTGCATTATTTTTAAGTTTAATTTTGTAACTAGATTTTACACATCAGTGTCCTCGTTAAGATCGATGGAATCGGCTTCGGGTTAAAATTGCGTACAACCCATTACGCCCTCCTCGGCAAAGAATTTCGGGTAATTTTTAAGTACGTCCCAACATTGCTCGTAAATAAATTTACGTTTTCCCATTTGTTGCTTAAAACCTTTACGGGTCGCATTTAAAACATCCTCGTCTCCGGCACCGCTTTGAGGACAAATCTCAGCAAATCGTTTGTAGATGCCTTGAAATACTTTGACGTCGTGCGAGATTTTATTCCATTTGCCCGTAAGTGAATTAAGGTTTCGTTTTACGGGCGCAACGGAGTTGTAACCTTGATGGACTTTACACCAAAAACTATAGTTTGATTGATTTTTTCCTTGAACGCCGTTTTCCGAACGTATCCATCGTTCGGCCAAAAGTCTTGCCTCCTCATCGGACCACCTAATTTGTTTACGTTTTCCCTTTTCGGCCTCGGCTTGGCTCTCGGGTTCGGGTTCGGCCTCATCCGAACTTTCGACTACATTTTGCGTTTCGGGTACGGAGAAATTACTTTGTTGAAAGTAGGGTGTCGTTGGTGAAAATTGTTGGTTTTGCGAAAATTGCGGATATGGTGGTGAATATGGACGGTTTTGTTAGTATTGTGGGCTATACGAAAATTGTTGGTTTTGGTACCACCCGCGGTGTTGGTAGTTGGTTCTTGTGTCATCGGGTGCAAGTTGAAACGGTTGCGCAATGGGTGCGAAACTTGCGAATCCCGTAGGTTGAGACGGACCGGGGTAGTTTGATTGTACGATCGGATTATTTAAAAGGTTTTCGAACATATCGGTTCCAACAGTGGCTTGATCTTTACCTTTGGATTTGGATTGGAATTTGTTGTTTTTTGACATTGTGTGGTGTTTGAAATTGAGGTGTTTTTATGTTGAATGTTTAAAAATTGTATAGTTAATTGTAATGTGGAAATTGGGTAAAATGTAGTATGTATATATAGTGTGGATTTTGGTTTGATTTATGAAAAAAAAAACAACGGTCACAAAGCTAGTCGTTGAAATTTTTTTTTTCCAAACGGTAAAATCCGTTCCTGGCCCACAAAATACACACGAACAAAACCGACGCAACTTCGGAAATCCAAAGGAAAAAACTGACGGACCGAAACCGACGGCCCGTGCCATCGGCGTCGGTTGCTTCGGTTTATTCCGACGACAATCCGACGGGTCCGATAGGAGTGGTCTTAATCTCTTTCCCAAGTTAAAACTCTAATTTTTTAATAAGCAAGCCCCAAGCCCTAGCTGCCATTATCTCCGTCAAAAAATTCGAATGGTCGTGGTCTTTAAAAGTCGAGATTTTGGCAGTTTTAATTTTGGATATCTCGTATCCTATAATGGTCTGAGGTTCTTTTCATATTTTACAAACTTTGTCGTGGGTTTGGTTGTAATGGCAAAGGTTACAGAATTTGACGGTGGTGGTCATGGTTGTATTTACTCTTTGTTACTCCTTATGTCCTACTTTTACTGTCCCTAGTAAATTTTGTTTGCATCTTATCTTATAATAATAAATTAATAAAATATATAATATAGTAAACACCTCTATGATGTCATCAATTTATTAATTTTTAATTATTCAATTGAGTCCCTCAATTTCATCTAATTTTACAAATAAAACCATTTACAATTTTCAATTTTTAATATAAGGATTTTAAGTTTAAAAATATATAGAGTATAATAACATACATCGACACTTTATACATTTGATTTTAAATATAAAGTTAAACTGATGATTTAATATATTTTCCTATCGATATCTTAACTGGATAAAATGATAAATAAGTAATTAACATCAAACCAACGACACCCATATAGTTTGACCAAAAGCTTTTATTATATAGTTGAGATTATTCACTTTATTAAACACGTTAATAAGACTTGCACTCGAATACGAAAATAACCGACTGATCCACTATTTGCTAAGAAATTTACTTGATAAATTGTGTTTCTTTTTAACTCTATTATAGATTTGAACTCGCTATAATCTTAAATTCTTTTCTAGAAAATGTTAATTATTTGGCAACTCAATCAAATAACACCATATCGGTTCGGGCCCATAACATACACAAGGAATTTTTTCCTTTTCAAAGGAGGTTCCTTTCTTAGAGTGAAACTTGAAACACATAATTTCAAACGTTGTAAGCAATTTCTTTTGTGACATGGATTGCCACCAAACAAATAAGACAACAAATGTGGTGTATAAAGAGGTCTTACAAGGATATAATTTATGATCCGTATTCAACGTAATCGCTTATAGTTGCAGCCTATCATTATTACTTCAAACTATTCATTTGTTTATGTATAATTAGATACCTTTACAATTAAATGTATTTTGAATTACATAAAATGCTTACCGCCGTTGAAAATTTACGATCTATACTCTCATTATCAATATAGACTACCTAAAAATATTTCAATTCCAAACAATATTGAATATCTCTTAACTTATAAACATGTTCTAATATATCACATAACATATAAGGATTCTTTCAATAATTTTAAAAAATAATTACAAATGTATCAAACCGTGTATGTGACGGGTTTTAGGGCTAGTTTAAGATATATGATGAATGTCAGTTTGACCCTTATAATCAAGGCAAATTTGACTGAATTTTTTTGTGAAATAAATGGTTGAGAGTAATAAATGAAGGTAAGTTGGAAAGTTTAATGAGTTTTAATAGTTAATTTTTTGCAAGTAGACGGTTTATTTGGGATAAAGAAAAATAGTAAGGTGGACAATAAAAATGAGACGAAAGGAGTATATATCTGCTAATGATAGAAGATGATTTGAAGAACGATCGATTTTTATCAAGGACTAAAATGCTCATTCGTATGTACCTAATTGTTGAAATGTTAAACTTAACGAGGGAGATACCATCTATGCAATAAATCTTGTGTCGTTTCAGAACGGCCGATGTTAAAGGAGTACTAATTGTGTTATTGTGTGTAAAACGACCAATCATGCGATAACATTTTTTTTTTGTCCTTTTTATCTTTAAACAAAGGTTATTAGTATAGTACGAAGTACTTACAGTTTAATACTCCAAAATCTATATCCTTGTAATAAGTTAAATTTAAATCCCTACATACAAGTAATACACTATTATTACAATGTTTATAAACTATAAATACTTCACTAATTTTATCACACGTTTCATCTTCAACACACACGGCACAGTAAGAGATTTGAGTATTTTTAATAGGATTGTTCTATATCATTTGATATTACGATTCAAATCTTACAAAAGAAGAAAATCATATCAGGTAAGATCGCGAGTTAAAAACTTTGCTTTAAATCATCTCCAGTGGTAACACGATGTTATGAGCGTTCTGGGCGCCACTTCAGTATAAAATGTTGTTATCCATAAACACTATCAATAGTAACATCGTGTTATCTCATGTTGTGGAGAGTAGGTCACACTAAATTATTTAATTTTCATTTATCTAACAAAAATAAATACAT